>JAHWFO010045454.1:6751968-6762083 GCA_023313115.1 Rhysida immarginata | reverse complement strand
CAGCTTGTGAACGATGCATATACACTGTGCAGTATGTGCACAGAAAAACATAAGAACACATGAAGTGTAGCATTTTATTTTAATCAATACAAATACAGAATAATACATGTAGTATTACAGTTGATTAATTTTTTTTTTTTTAAAAATCTGTAATGACCATCTGCTTTCTTTCCATAACTTGCCTCCCCAAAAAATCCTCCACATATGACATAATAAATGAAAAGTGTCTGGTGTACTGATATGCTGTGCAAAATAATTACATAAACTTTTTATAGCTTCCATTGCTACAAAAGTTGAGACTGGCATTACCTCTGGTTCTAAATGGCCATTTTCATCTTTGTCTTCCTAGTCACTTTCAATTTCATTTTGTTTTTGTCCCATGTTCAGAATCTCTGAATCCGTGAACTCAGCAGAGGTGTAATAACCCTCTCGTCACACACACAACATAATCTTTTGCTTGGGTTGTATTGATCAATCGAAGCAAGACATTAGAACGATGTACGTTGTAATGAAGGGAAAATTTAACAGAGGGAACGTAAAATTAGTTCATTATTCTGAAATGTACGTTATTTAGAGGTATGTTAGACTGAAACTTCTTAGCATTAAAATACCTAGATTTCGGCAGGGATTTTAAATTTGTACATTATTTTGGAAGTGAGATACGTTGTAACGGGATTTTACTTTATTATAGAAAACGATGAATTTCACCACTGTGGCCTATCCATTGCTGTGCCTAATTACCAGAAAATATGGTACTCTGTTGCTTTCTGTTCATCTTTTAAGTATCGTTGACTAAGCACGCAAGTGATAATCGCTTTGTCGAGGCTCAATCCCTCAATTATTGTACTGCGTTGAGCAATAAAATAGACATAAACTTGGAAAGAATTGAATGAATTTCCGTTGTTTATTAGTGTTTTTAGCTAGACTTTAAATTCTGGAATTTAATGTTACTTCTGCGTCATAGGTAAAGCTCCTTCTTGGAATGGGGCAAGATTTTATTTATAATAATTTATAAATCAGTATATTATTCTATCAGTGTATTTGGCTTTTTTCAATGTTTATATGGAACAACTTTTATAGGGCTTTAGTCTGCTAGCATTTCATTGCAAGCATTTTTTAAAAATTTGATACTAATTATAAATGTATAGTACCAAGAACAGATGAAGGGGGGGGGGGTTCTTGATAATTACTGTTCTTCATCTGTTCTTGATATTACTCATTGCGGATGAGATGAGTTTTCATCAGAGTTCCACACAATTCTAAGCAGACCAAAAATAAACAAAAGGAAGCTTAGGATAGTTAAATGTCTGGAGTGCTAATTTATTAACTCCATCCTATCAACTGCTGTTAAAATTTATTGTTTTATTTAACGTTGAATAGAAGTGTACAGCTTCTTTCGAAAAGTTCTTAGAAAGTTTTCGCCCGCAGTTGAATCAACACCGTCAGACAGAAAACAGCTGATCAGTCGAGCTCCATCATCGGCTCGTGAAGGATCGCACAGCTGGAGATCCACTGTTGACATCCGTAAAAAAACCTCGTAGGAGTTAATAAGGTTACACTAAGGAAAGAAGAATCCTACTAGGATCGACTCTTTCTCTTTAAACGATTCCACGAACCGGCATAGAGCTTTTCCCGGAACCCCTGCTGAGCATGGTCTAGCGTGACTAGATAGATGTAATGCTCTTACGGTTAATTGCAGCGCATGCATGCAAGTAAAGAAAGCGTAGATTGTAACAGACTTAGAGATCACATGTTCGATGTAAACACGAGTTGGTGGTACTCGAGCGTTTCAACTCACCGGATCGCTGTTGGCGTAGTAGTAGTGGAGGCGGAAGTAGCAAGTGTCGGTTGACGGTTCGTGTCTTCCTGCTTTCCTGTACCTAGAGTTCATCCGGGCACTATTGCTGCTTACCCATAATCCTTGGCGCTTTTGTCGTCTCCGTTAGTTAGTTTACTCTTGAAATGTGTAATGGAGGTTTGTGTTGGTATTATAAAATCGCCGTGATGCATTTAGCTCTTGGGGTACCAAATTTACGGAGAAAACCATGAAGAAATTCACCATTAAAGGCGTTCTGGATGGATTTCGCGGATCTGTTACTCAACCAACGAAATCAGAAACTGAGATCGACGAGAATCTTCGCCCTGAACAATTTCAAGTTGCCAAGGTACGTAGGCCTAAGCTTAACGGGTTTTGCTGCTCAAGTAAGTACATAGAGATTCCTCTCGACATTGGCACCGTGTCAAGCACCACCTTACCGATACAAATGACATTGCATTCGTTTGGTTTACACTTAAAACGATAGCGAAATAAAACTCTCACCGTGCCCTTCTACGCACTGCTTCTTTTTATTTATCGACGATCGCTCGTATAGACGAGCTCGATAGTGTGTTGCCCTCGGTACAACAATGAATCTCCGTTACGTAGTCATCGCCGTATACTTTTTTTTTTCGTTCTTGTTGTCGTTGTTTTGTTTATATGTGGACATTGCTCATTTTAGTCCCTCTCTCATCTTGAGCACCTCTGCCCTTTGAAAGGTTCCGGGATTGCCACCGGTTGGTTGCCTGCAGCCGCTCGGAATTGCTAAGCTGGGACACCGATATACATTGTCAATAACTAATCAATTGAAAGCTGGCGAAAGTTGAATTGCCGAGGCATTTAATAGCCGCTGCTTTAATCACGGTCATGTCACTTGGAATTCACTTTAACTCTACATGGCAGAAAGGAATTATTCCTCTTAAATTTAAAAAAAATATATATTTAATTTACAATAACGTAACAATATTAAAATGAAATACCCGTTTCCTATGAAGCTCACGGTGAAAAGTGAAAAGGTATTCACTGTCGTTTCGTTTTCATTTTTGGCCTTTTCCTGCCAAGTAAATAAATAAAAATCCATAATGTGAATAAAACGATTTAATGAATAGAAATAAAATTCAAATTTTCAATTAAAAGATCTGCTCTGCTCTGCTCTTTTGGTTGTTCTCCATATTTTATTACTAATTTTTATATCCCCATCCTCTTACATTATTTATTGTCATCAACTCATTTGTAAATAAATCTATTTTATCCATCGATGCCAGGAATCGCACTTTGAGGATTTTTACACGCCAAACCTCAGATGTTTTAAATTATTGATGAAAGTAGGAAAGAAAATTCCACAGCCTGGATTCGAACCAGGAACCTTCTGAATATTCCATTTACCAAGTAGCCTATCTATAAAAACACAGGTTTCAGTAGATCTCGATATCCTCGAGTCATGGGTTCAAATCCCGATGTGGCATGGATGTTGGTCAGTACAGTAGAACCGAGGAGTCTAACATTCAACAAAATTATGGAAAAGATTCACGAATTTTGATAATTTGATCAAGATTTAGGGAATTGTTAACAGATTCAAAGATTTGTGAGAATCCCCCAAAGATTCACAGATTCACTGTGGGATTCAGAGGTTCGTGTAAGATTTACTTAAGATTCAATGATTTTTCAGAGATTCATAGCCAAATGCAGGAGCTTTTTGTTGTCTCGTTTTTTTTTTATGAGAATCTGGGTCGAGATATTGGCTCCTGAAGTCAGATTCAGGATTCAAAATCATGGGATTCAGAACGGATTCATTGAGATTCGCAGAGATTCATTTTATCTTTCCCAAAGATTCAGAGTATTGTCAGAACCCTCGGCAGAAATTTTTGCTCATCTCGTTTTTACAAAAATCTCATTTGAGATATCTGCTCGAGAAGTCCAATTCAGGATACAAAAATTTGGGATTCAGAACAGATTAGGCAGGATTCACCGAGATTCATTTTACCTCTGTCAAAGATTCAGACTATTCTCAGATCCCTCGAGCAGAACCTTGATAAATCGGATCTCAATTTATCGAGGTTAAGTAAAATAAAATTCGAATTGTTGAGGTTCGATGTATCAAAATTAACAAGGGGACCGCACGGACATGTCATCACAGATTTGGTTGAATTTTTAGGAGGCCAATCTGCAACATTAATATACCTTCTGAGTAAAAGGATTTGAATCAAAGGATTTTAATATGCCTTTCGTTTCGGAGAAAAAACATAAATTTTTTTACTTTTACTATTGTAGTGCCAGATAAACCAAGTGGGAAGAAAGGTATTCAACTTAACACCAGTCCCCTTGTAAGTAAAATTAAAAAAATCGGGGATCATGCTGTTGATCGCCACTTTCGCCAATGGCTCCAAAAAATTCAAAGTGGCGATTTTTATATAGAAGTGGCGAAAAGCGATGTCAAAAAAAAAAAAATCATATTTATACTGGCATAATCTTCCCTAATCACCCTTCTCAGTTGGGGCTATTCTTGAATTACTCCTAGGGAGCTTGACGGATGTAGAGGAGAAGAGCAAGATACAAGAACCTTGGAATACTACAAATAAAAATAAAATAAATCAAAAAATAAAAATTAATAGATAAAAAGCTGACGTTTTGGATAGAGGCTATCCTTTATCAAAGCAAGATCCTAGGGAGCTTAAAATTATTTGGGTTATTTTTTAATGTGAACGTGGTGTATTAACTTATCTTTTGGATATCCCTGTAGAAATTTTATAAGCATATGGAAATATGTCGTCATACTTAACTTTTTTCTATTAATAAAATACGGTTGTATACTGCTTGGTATAACGGTTAGGTTATGGCATTATCTGACGTTTGGCGATTGACACATGCACTGATTGCCAGTTTAATGGATTTTTTTTACACCAAAACTAAATCAGAATTTGGCGAATTTAATTTCGTTAATATAATTTTTAATTCGGTGGAATTTTTTTGCTCTGTTTTAGCAGGAAAAGATTTTTGAGTTGGCAACACTAGTGGCTAAACAAATATTATGAAAGTGGCTAAACGGTGTCTGTAATAACAAATAGAAAAGGGAAGGAAAAAATCCGCAACCTAGACTCAAACCAGGAACCATGCCTATCGCTGGCACGGCTCTTACCAGTTGAGCTATTGCGGATGTGAACACAAGATATCCAATTGGAATTCCATGAAGCCACTAAACAAATCGTTTGGCAGACCAGGCCCTGACTCGCAAGTCGGGAATCATTCTTACCCTTAAACCATCAAATAAATTTGTATTAAATTTCATCAGTTTATTTGATAGTTTAAGGGTAAGGATGATTCCCGACTTGTGAATTGGGGCCTGCTCTGCCGATTGAGCTTGTTAGTGGTTTCATGGCAATCCAATTGGATATCTTGTTACAGCATGATGGTTCATATCCGTGGTAGCTCAGTTGGTAAGAGCGGTACCAATGATATGTATGGTCCCTGGTTCGAGTCCAGGTCGCAGAATTTTTCCTTCCCTTTCGTATTTGTTATTGTGATTTGTTTGAAGAAGTTTCTTCAGAGATTTATTATATTCTGTTAGTGGTTATAAAAATAATAATTCCAGATCCACCTCTGAAAATGTATATTTATTTTTGTCTATTAGTGCAGATGATTATTCAACTTACTGTGTAAATTATTTAGTAGGACGAATATTTGGCCGATTGGAATCGAGTAATCTTGTAAGCCAATCAGAACTGCTTATGAATAAAAATCACTCAGAACCGCTTATGAAAGCTTCTAATAAGAAATAGATAAACTGACATCAGTTTTATTTATAAGGGTTCAAATTGACAAAATTCGATTTGTGGGTGAATTTATTTGCGTTAAATTCAATTTATAAAGGCTAACTTTCCTCCAAAAAATTCGATAGTTATTTTTAAGTAGTTGAATCGTGGTCAATTTTCTTGTACGTGAAAAATAGTAAAGAAACTGTCCAGCAGCAGCAAAATGGTAGCATTTTATTGGAAAGTCTATGCGTTTCAAAATACACTTCATCTTCAGGGCAGAACGAAGTGTATTTCAAAACGTGTAGGCCAGGTGATAGAACAAGTGAATTCGTATAGATATCTTGGCAGCTTAATAACAAATGATGGAAGGAACATCGAAGAAGCTGGGACAAGAATTGCTATGGACAAACAGTCGTTCTGGAACTGTAAAGAATTTCTTAGAGGAGAATATGCTCTTGAAGAAGAAGCTACTGAAATTTTTTTTCTGGCCAGCAGTATTATATGGTTGTGAGACTTGGATATTCACAAAAGAAATTGAAAAGAAACTAAATGCATTTGATATATGGCTCTTCCGTAGAATCCTAAAAAAATTTCCAAAGGAAAAATTTGAGAAAGAGCAGCCAGCAATTATTCCCTGCTTAAGACTGCGAAAAAAAAAAAAAAAAAATAAAAAGAGAGAGAGAGAGAGAGAGAGAGAGAGAAATATTTCGGGCATGTTCTTAGGAGATAGGCAGGAGAAAACACTTCAACCATTGAGGGATACACCAGAAGATATCCAAAATGTGGAAGACCCAGGAGGACTGGCTAGATAATGTGAAGGGCTGGACTGGAGTGAAGGAATACCAGAAGGTGAAGAGAATGACAGGACAGGAGATGATGGCAGGTCGTGGTGGCCAACTTTCAGAATGGAGACTGCACCTGAGAGAGAGATAGATTAGTGAGAAAAATTTGAAACAAAAGTAAGAGGTCATGATAATTTAATGGGTGAATTTCATGTTACAGCACATAATAAATCCTAATTTTGTTCTTGTGTTGTTTTTTTTTATGAAAACGTAACATAACATCATAGTATCATAACATCAAAAGATATGAAAACATAACATCACAGGAATCCAAAATGATCGACTTTTCCACAATATTTTAATTCGGCCATCATTTGGCCATCCTTCAGTATGACTAAAAAAAATTACAAACTTATCAGGCTTAATTTTTAAACGATCGGTAGAAGTAACTAATAACGAAGAAGCCCATGAGATGAGAACAAAAGTTGTTTTAAATATTCGAATATTTCTAGCCAGTTGGAAAGGTTGATGGGCCCACAATCCATACTCATTAGTTGGTTGGGTGGTCTTCTGTTAATCTCGACTGATTCCAGGAAATTTAAAAATCTGTTTTCCTGGACCCTAAGTATCACCTTGAATTTTTAGGAATATATTGTGCATGTCCAGACTTATTTGTAGGTTTTGAAAATTATTTGTGATGCCATATAGAAAATTTACAAGAGGACTGAATAAAGTCAAGAAAATCAATATGAAATTTTTGGCAGCAAAACCATTCAGCAAAAAAAACAACTAGTATTAACCCTTTTGCTGCCTAAAGTGAATATATCCACACAAAATTTCATTACCTTTACCTGCGGAAATCTGATTCATTCCACAGAGTTTAAAAAACTTCTTGTTATGCTGTTAAAGAGGATAATTCTATCTTCTCAGGAATGAAAATGAAATTTAATTACGCAGTGAAAGAGTTAAACATGACCTATAAAAGCAGCCACATTTTATGGAGGTTTCTTGGAAATTCCTAATGAAAACCACTCGGGCATTTGCCAATTATATTGTGTAGCGTGCCCACTCGTTTACTATGGTCAATCTCTTCAATGGATTTCTACGTGAATTAAACAACACTGCAGTATATAAAAAACTGAAACCCAAATAACTCTGGACAACATATCCTCAAAACGGGACATAATACTGATCCAAAAAATTTCAAGGTGGTATATAGGTTTCCGGGAAAATAGATTTTTAAATTTCCTAGAATCTCTCGAGATTAAGAGAAGACCATCCAATCAGCGTGTGAATCAGGATTGTGGACCCATCGACTTTTCTATTGGCTCTATGTATTACCATTACTTCTGCTGAGTGTTTTAAAATTAAGCTTGTTTAGTCTGTAATTTTTTAGTCATGCTGAAAGATGATCACATGGTGGCTGAATTATGTATATTCATGATAAAAAAAAGTATTGTAGAAAAGCGGATTTGTATTGGATTTCGTTGATGCTATTGATATCCATAGTTTATAAGTTAGTTAGGTGTTTTATCTCCTTTGTTGTGAAAACATAAATAGTGAATATAGTAAATAAGTTGAATTTACCTTTTCATAATGTACATTTCCATAATGAAGTTAACATCATTCAGCAGGGTAACTCGGCTGAATTCTATGTACACAGTCAATTCACAGCAAATACAGCAAATAATACTTAAAAGGGTTGAAAAAATGAAGTTACTTAAGCCTCCATCATTGCTATAGTTTTTTTTTACTTTTAGATCTCTGTTAATAATGGATTTTGAACTCTGTTTGTATTGCCTTCCTTTGACTGTCAGCCGTAAGCACCAATCATTCCCCACCCTTTCTTTATTCAGTTCGCCATTTGTTTACTCAGTGCTCTCTCCAGAATTCTTTTTATCAGCAAGATGAAATGAAGAAATAGCTGTGCAGAGAAAAAAGACAAGGCAAAACCAAAAAAAAAAAAAAAAGGTCACGAAACTTTATCTTTGAAAAAGGTTTGATGGAAACTGTGTTTACAGTAATCACGTGTAATTCTGAACATGGATGTTAACATAGTCTGTTTTTATGGTTATTGTAGAGATTTGAATTTAATTTTTTGTAATTTTCTGTGATAACTCATCAAAATTAACCAGAAACATAAATGACAGTTACGTACCTGAATTCTATACTCGATTTCAGCTGCAGTAACAAGACTGCAAATTAGGCAAACACAAATGTTTGACTTCAAGTCAAAATTTCATTGTGAAGCATATAAGGAAAGCGAACATCTGGCACCGTGACAAGTTGTTGAATCTTCAGCCCTTCATGCTGTGCCGCTTCACTGCAGAGAGGTTTGGGAACAGGGTCATGAGAAATCGCTGTGCCTTTCACTTGATGCTGAGAAGAAATCACTGGCAAAAACATGTTATTTTAGATTAGGATGGATGTACATATGTGTGGCTAATTCAGCACCTCCTTCACTCGCAAAAGCTCTGAAGCTTCCACTAAAATTTCAAGATCACATCCAACGGATGTTATGGTCTGAGCCGCTCTTAGTGCAAAAAGTATTCTCACACCCATATTTGTGAAGCCAGGTGCTAAGATAAGTAGCAACTGCTACATCAACAAGATGCTGAGATCTTTTCTGGAGGACATGAAGCACTTTTACCCTGGTGGGAATTTTATCTTCCATCAAGGTTCTGCACTGGCATATCAAAACAAAGTCTTTTTTTTTTTTATTCTTTTTTCATATTTTATTTTCTTTGTCTCACAACTTATCGTATCTCTGAAAAATAGCAACTAGAATGATCTTAAGTTGGAGAAAGGCTGCACTTCCTAATTTGCTTCACAATAAAACTTTGAAGTCAAACGTTTGTGGGTTTGCTTAATAAACAGTCTTGTTAATGTAGCTGAGTACAGAATTCAGGTATATAACTGTCTTTAAGTGTCGTTAAGTGCAACTGATGTAACTCCTGTACATTCCGATGTTAAGTTCTCTTTGACTAAGCACTCAATACGGATACATTCTGCTACTAGGATTTTCAGGTATTAAGTCAACCCTGCTCTGTCGATTGCCATATGCCTCATTTGATTACCCGATTCATAGCAGAGAAAGTTTTTAATGTGAATGTTGTATAAGAGCATAATTTGATTTTGAAAAGCGAAATAGTTTTGGTGGATTGGCCAGTTGGTTATCTGAGAGGAGGAATGAGAATTGGTGTGAATTAATGCATCGTTCCCTGTTTGTGGGGTAAAATATCCCTTTTGAGTATTTTTTATTTTGTTTTGTGGAGTTGTTTCATCAATTTGCTGTCGTTTTTTTCTTTCCATGCTTTTAAAATAATCTCATTGGAAAAAAGCATGTTACAAAAAATACGATCCTTCATTTAATTTTTAAAAATTCTTAAAATTTTTTGATAATTATGGAAAACTTATAAATTTGCCATGAAACATTTCTTTTCAGGTTTCTTTTAAAAGTGCAGATATTTTTTTAAATAAGTTTGAAAGCATTCATAAATCAAATTCTGAAATCGGGTTAATTGCATGAGCTTTATTGTTTACTTACAGTCATCTCTTAAGCGATATCTTAGCTAATCTTTTGTTACGGATGAAGGAGCAAACAGGAAATAAGTTTTAATGTTTATTGTGATGAGAGTTATGGTATATTGGCTAATGCTTGACTGAGTTGTTAATAAGTTATGCCCCTGTTGGTTTGAGTTAATCCTTAAATATACTGAGTGTGTCATAAAAAGCTTAACATTGGAATTGTTTCAGATATTAATT
>JAHWFO010045454.1:6701862-6751868 GCA_023313115.1 Rhysida immarginata | reverse complement strand
TTCCAATATTTTCATTGTCTGATTTGTGCAGCTCTAATTAACACTGTTTGAAATAGAATGCTTTAATTTCTTTTTTGTTTTAATTCAATAAATTTATGAATGGTCATTAAGATATAATGTATATTAAATTGTTTTTAATAGAAATTTCAACTTATTTTTGATTCTAGAATGCAGTTGTTTCCCCTCTCGTCCTTCCAAGATAAATTTTTTTTTTTCTATTATTTGAGTAGTAAATTAATTTTGATTTGAGAGTTTTCTTAATGGCTATAAAATGATATTTTAAAGTACAGTAAAATCTCGTTATAATGAAGTTCAAAGGACTACTATAGATTTTATTTTGTTATATCCAATGTTCATTATAATAAGTTAACATACATACACATAACATATTCCTTCTTCATTTTACTGCATATCAACATAATAAAATTTAAAATAACATTATTTTACAATATTTATTTGTATATTTTTTTATTTATGTTTGTGAAAAAAAGCAAATAATTTATATTTATACAAATTACAGTCAAAAGAAAGTTGACTGTCTTGAGTTCTGGACCCTTTGTTTTTTTGTATAACATTTTAACATGAAAAATTTACTAAAGATATCATCCGGAATATTTTCTTGCCCAGTAAAAAGTGTTGAATGTGTCATGATTGGGCATAACTGAGCATCTTTCAAAGGCCCTTCGTGAACAAAAATAATAAAGAGTAATGCTGTGCAACGTTGAAAGTAGAGAAAAATTTAGTTATAATGAATTACAATATGTTGCTGACCGTTCTACAAGATTATTTTGTAATATCCGGAATTTCGTTATAATCGGGTTCATTATAACGAACCTTTATACTGTACATATAATGTAGCTTAAAAGGTAAATTCTGTGACCACATATAATTTTGCTTAAAAGGAAAGAGAAAGGTATTAATAATCACTTAGCATATAAAAAATTTTCAGTTCAAACTGAATAAAATAAGCAAACTCCTGATTATTCATGCTAATCACCTAACAAAATGGGATGAATAAACGAAAAACACGAATAATCAGAAATGCTTATTGATTTGCCATATTAATGGTTTAGCATAAGGAAATCATAAATGTATACAGTTGTTTCAAAAAAACGTATACGCACTTAAAATGTATAATCACAAACTTTATATAAAAAAAAATAAAAAATAAAAAATAGAAAAACACAAACATTATAAGAGTTGTAACACTAAATTACAGCAGGTGTTTAAAGTGATGATCATAATTGTCGAGGTACATTTGAACACAGCAAACAGTTTCGAGTTTGGCTCTGGAGGATGCCCAGAGAATACTTGATACTTGAATTTGTGGTGCCTGTTATGAAGTTAAGAAGAGGTGGAATGGGGCTCACTTTTGTGGTTCCATCCATTTCCCTAGCAAACTCTTATCAAGTAATTTCCTATGTCTAGGTGGTCTTTTTGGATCGGGGTTGTCTTCATTCAATGCATATAATAATCTTAATATTGAGATGTAAGCTTTTGACTACGGAAAAGTTACAGATATCGTATTTTGAAATACACTGTATACATATATACAGTTGTAAGAGAAGTTGCTTCACAGTGTAGACAAATTATCAAAGACTGTACTGTATTGTGCGATCAAGGTTTCATCGTCGTATTTCTCATATTCAGTTCACTTGTTTTCAAATCTGAATACAGTACAGTATAAACTATAAGCCTAACAATACGTCCACAAGTGTTCCACGGGATTAAGATACGGTGATTGTGATGGCCAGTCCAATACAAGCACTTTTGAGGAAGAGCAAAATCCTTTCACAAGTAAGATGTATTCTTGGGGTCATTATCGCATCGAAAAATCCAGCCACAACATTTCTAAGCTTTGGCAAAATGGAGTAGATGATGAGATAAAAAACTCTGTACACGATACTGGCCATATTTCCATTGATTCGGACTAATGGACCTACTCCCTGACAGTTAAAGCAACCCCCAAACCATTAGTCCACCTCCATGCTTTACAGTGGGTAATTGCCCTGGATCAAATCTGTAGCCAACTCTGTGACGAATATGCATAACTCTATCTGAACCAAACAGGAAAAACTAGGATTCATCGCTCCAAAGACTCTGCCTAATCCTTTGGAGTCCAGTGCGCATGTTCCTTTGCAAACTGGAGTCTAGCCATTCGATTTTTTTTTTTTTTTGAGACGAGAGGTTTTTTTGCAGCTGCCTTTCCATTAAATTAGCATTATTTAGGCGTTGTTTTATAGTGATGATACTGACTTTTACACATAATGCTTCGTCATTTCCTTGGATCAGCAGTTGATAACCTTCTCAGCATCATATCTTTATGATATGTTGCTAAAGGACGATCAGATTTTGGAGCACATTTTATATCCCCCATACTTGCAAAAATGCCTCATTATATCCGTGACAGTACTCCTTTTCACACCAAATGTTCAGCAGCATTTTGATGAGTATGTCCCTTATTGACTGGAAAAGAAATATATGTTTCGCTAGACATGTTGTCTCATATGCAAATTACCTCTTACACTAAGTTTTTGCCAAATAATTAGATCATTCCACATAGAAAACAGGGGATAAGGTTTGTTGGCCAGTTACTTTTGGATTTTTGTTTTTGTAACAAACCTTAACAAAAAAATTTCTCATGAAAATACAGTAGAAACTCGATAAGTGGATAGCCTCAGACCGGAAGGAAATATCCACTTATCCAGAGTAGGGATTTTCGTTTTAAAAAAAAGTACACTACTCAACTCAGTTGATTTAAACAGTGTCTAATGCTTAATTTAATGGTATAAAATTATCATTTATTACAAAACAAAAGAATATTTTGCTTCTGCATTCGCATTTGTTAATCGATTTTTTTCACCTACTGATCCCACAAGTCTCCTGTCATCCGTCCTTTTTGTTTTGCCTCGTAGAGTAAATTAAGGTAACTGAATGCTATTTTTAGAGAAAATTTATGAGTTAATAAATTAAAATCAAATCAATAACAGAAAAAAATTTTTTTAGGCAGCACTGCCCATTGGCTTAGAAGGAAATGATAAGTGGCTGTTATAAACGGAGTACAGTATGTATATTACACAGAATGTGTCTGCCAATGACACGCAGTGTGTTTTCATTTATTTTATCCAGTTATCAGGAGTTTACGCAAATTTTAGAATATAAATTTATCCACTTAAACTGACTTCAAATGCATTGAAATCAACTACAGACTGTACACTCAGTATCCACTTAAGCGGATTATCTACTTATCAGGTATCCACTTAGCGAGGTTCGACTGTAGAATTTTAATTTTTAATATGTTGTTTTTATAACATTATTACACATTTCAATAATTTTCCAGACATGTGGGACATTAATGAGAGTACAGCGGAGTCGGCTACAGATTTGTACAGGGTATCCCGCTCGGGACTAACCCTTTTAGTTAAAATTTCATATAACTCTGGAACCTGTTAACGTAAAGGTAAACTGTAGGAACCTGAAATAACTTTATGTAATGAAAAACAAGTCCACATTACAAAAGGTGTTGAAAATGTCCTCCTGCAACGTCCGCACACAAGGCAATGCGACGCTCCATTTTCACGAATGCCCTCTGCAACATAGCACTGTCAATGGCAGCAATTTCATGCTTGATGTTTTCTTTGAGGTCTTCAATGGTCCTGGGTTTGCTTCATAACCTTGCTCTTTAAATATCCCCATAAAAAGAAATCTGACTGAGTTAAATCAGGCAATCGAGGTGTAACTGACCTAGTGACCCAGTAGATCTTCACAATCCAGTTGCACGATATATAGCATGCTTGCTTTCGCCACTTTGCAGGGATGGACTCTCTGATCTAGGCAGTCGTCTGCGCCTCTGCGCCGTGTTGGTGCCACCTGGAGCTGGAACTCGTTATCGAAGCAATTTGCATTAAATAAGGAATATTTTGGTCATTGGTTCATAATGCTACATGCAAGTGTTGCACAGTAATTCGCATTTTTAAAGGGTCAGCCCCGAGTGGGACACCCTATACAAGCCAACAGACAGGGCACTATTTCCAATTGATGTCCGAATTTAACATTACTCTTCAGACAATCATTTCACAACGTTATCACTAAATGGATGCTGTTGTGGACATGATACAACAGCCAATGCCTACATCTGGTACTATTGATACGGAGACACAGAAAAGCATGCCTTGTGTGGGCAAAAAAGACCACATTGGACCACCATGCATTGGACTATTGATGACTGGAAAATGGTCACTTGGTCGGAGAGTCAAAATTCTTGGTGCATCATGTTGATTGCAGAGACATAATTTGGTGCAAACAACATGAATCCATGGAACCATTACGTCTGTCAACAACTGTGCAAGCTGGTAGGAGCAGTGTCATAATGTGGGAAATGTTTACCTGGAATACATCTGGAAATCTGATCATACATTTACATCATTGCTGATCGCGTGCATCCATTCTTGGCAACAGTTTATCTGGAATGGTTCCATGAACATGATAATGACTTTTCTTTGCTGCAGTGGCCTACAAAGATCTCAATTTGATTGAATATTTTGTGGAATGATCTGGAAAGGAATTTTCGCTTCATGCCTGCACCCCTGTTAAATGCCCGTGAGGTATGGGATGCACTCAACATGGAACGCAATACCTCAGGAACGCTTTTAGAACCTTGATGAATTTAGATGGTTTTGAAGGTGAAATAGGGCACAACTTGCTGCTAGATGGGTGCAACAATATTTTATGAATTTTTTAGGTTCTTCGAGAATGAAGTATATCATCAAGGAATTCTTTAAAATTAAAATAATTTGACTGTTTTCACATAACTAGCGTTTCTCCATTGATATTGAGAAGCTGCTTGATCATTTAATGTGTTAAGTAAACTTCTGTTTTGATAAATTTCCAAAATGTACCATCCTGTTGCACCATACATTAAATGCATGTCTGCATATTCCTGTGATCGGCCTCGGTGGCGCAGCGGTTGCGTGATCGCCTGTGATGCCCGAGTACGCGGGTTCGATCCCGGCCGAGGACGACGAGGATTTTTCACGGGGTAATCCTGAGATCACGCACTTCCTTCGGAAGGGAAGTAAAGCCATTGGTCCCGTGTAGTCGTTTGCCGGCTGCACGTTAAAGAACCCTTGCGAGGCAAAATTTGCGGCCCCTATAACGCCGTCCTGAAATGACCATAGTAGTTGAAAAGGACGTTAATACCAAATAAACCAAACTAAACTAAGCATATTCCTGTGAAGAGTAAAGCCTTCAACAACAAGGTATAAACACAACAAGTATTTTGAGATAATGAACCAATGGTTGGAATTGCATATTTCAGGCACCACGAGATTGGAAAGCACAGCTATGAGAGAACATCACGAATATCGTTTTGCCTGTTGCAAGGAATGATTTTGCTGGAATGAGGTGATGGCAGAGCAATGAGTCATGCTCTAATCCTTTTCCAGTCAGATGGTGGAACTTAAGGTAGGAGAATGACATCTACTGAGGTCTGTTGTCACAACATTGAAGTTCAGTGGTGGTTGATATGATGGTCTGGCCTTGGTTGTTGTTCGGACCAAATCATCCAACACTATCTGAACATCCTGAATATTATACAGTTCCTGTACAGTAGCAGCAGTTTGGTGAAGGACTGTTTGCCTAATCTTGCCCTTGGTTGTCAACACCTTGCTTGAAGACATTAACGTACTAGTACAAAATTGGCCAGCTCAAATCTCGACCACAACCAAACAAAACATCTCTGGGATAAATTAGAATGTTGACAGTGAGCATATGAGAATAATCTGGAAACATCACCAATTAACAAAGCTTTGAAGTAGGATAGGCAAAACATACCAGCACACTTGTATCAGACCAAGTCAGCAGGCTCTTGTTATGGCAAAGGATAGCCCTCTTGATGTTAGATATATTGCAGTGTTCTCCCCAGAAAATTTTATCAGGTGGGCGGTAAGCTAAGATAACTGGGTGGACAAAAATTAAAAACAAAAACAAATAAAATATTATACAGTGTTGTGCAGATTTTCATGTATTCTTCAGCCGGGCGGACGCCAAAATCAGCCGGGCGGCGCGCCCGTTAAAAAGGGCCTGGGGAGAACCCTGTATTGGAATTGAAGATTGTGTACTGCATTAGATATCTAGGTCCAAATGATTATTCAATGTATGTTAAAATTTCCTATTATTCAGATAACTACTATACTTCAGATTTTGTTTGGCAGTTGATTAATCTCTATTTTATATCCTTTTACTTTAGACTTTGTAGCTGCTTCATAAAATAAAAATATTACTAAATAAAATTTCCTAAATTGATATATCAATAAAATCTTGCAACTATTCCAAGAAGGAGCTTTAGCTATGACAAAGTGATCGTCATGTTCATGTGCCCATGTTGACAATGTTTAAAAGATAAACAGAAAGTAACAGTGTATTCATTCTTGACAAATCTATTTTTTGTATGACATGCCATTATCTTGGTATTTTTTACGGTCACCGTTTTAGCATGTGCAATCGACTTGAAAGGGTCCACGAAAAACCCTGAAAAGTTGATACAGCCAATCTAAGATCGTGATGGTCTTACCTCTGAAAACTGAATTATTCTGTTTTCAAGTTATGGTGCAAACAGCGGATGGCCGGATCGGATAAACATTGGGACCAAACGTCCATTCTTATAACTAACTTTTAGCTAAAGATCCTAATGAATGAGTGAGTTTCAGGCAGAGGCTTTATAAATCAAGAAGTAGGAGTCGAAGGTTTTATGTAGCAAATGTACAGCTCTGGATAAGATCAGAAGAGCTTATTTTTCAAGATCCAGCTAACTGCATTTTGAGGACGTACTTGTGCCTAATTTATGGAGAGAACACATGTCTAACATCACTTTCTGGCATCCTAAGATAATCTTTCTCACTTACATAGCAGCCTTTTTCCCTTTATAGCCTTCTGCTCAAATGGTACCTCCTCCAATCTGGCCTTATGTTCCATTTTATTGATGGCAGCATTGTTTTATATCTTAGACTTTCTTTTTTGTTGTAAATTGTAAGACAGTTTTGGTCCTAAAGCGAACCTGTAGGTTACCCTTGCTTATTTGGTGTTAACCTCCTCTGTACTTCTGTATAGGTCACCTTTGAGTATTCTGATGTTAGCCTCTTATAACCTCATCTATACAAGATATAACAGAATTCGTGTTACAAACTTTTAAGGCTTGCAAGTGGTACATCTTGAATAGGAACACGTTTGCAGAAATGCACTATTAGAATGGAATCATCCAAACCATTGATTATTCACTTTCTGTTGCACTACTGTCAATGCTGTTTTTTATTCCAATTTCCATCACATCTTAGATTAATAATGTCTTATGAAGAATACACTTCATGGATTTAGGCATGTGAAAGGCATGTAATGGATGAACTTCTCGTTGCTTTATGAAGAATGCTTCCCACTTCACCCTGTGCCTGGTTATGCCATGTTTGCCTCATGGGTCCAATTTACTTGGGATTTCTTCAGGAACTGTTGCCACATTTTTTCTCGAGATGTCAGAGTTTAGAAGGAACCAAAAGTGAGTCACACCACACGTCCAAAACACAAAATTTATTAACTTGTCTGCAAACACACGAGGAAACATGTTACATAGCAAGCCACCACATAAGAAACATTAACAGAGAAAACCAATTTCTCAGTAGAGGACTGGATAAAAGAGATTCGGACACAGGATCTCTTACAAGAGTACGCATACCCTTAAAAAACTCCTTGGGATAGCCAAGGATACCACCTGACCAGAGCTCCGGGGTATATAAACTAGACTGTGGACGTGTGACTCATACTATATTGGATAATCTAGGAGGAAAGTGAACACCAGAAACAAAGAAAATTTTAGGCATATCCGAATGGGCAACCCAGATGCTTCGGCCTTCGCACAACATATCATTTGTACCGGCCATGAAGCTAGGCCAGACGGATATAAGATCCTACACAGAACGGACGACTGGAGAAGACTCAATTTCTTAGAAATGCTTGAAATTCACAGGAAGAAGGGAGACAACCTATTAAACGGCGACAGCAGCCCTTTGGATCTAAAAGACAGGGACAGGCTGTTAAAACACGTACAGTAATGTAGACTTACCTATTCCTATGTGACCCTGTTATGAAGCAAGTTAATAAATTTTCTGTTGTGAACGTGCGGTGTGACTCACTTTTGGTTCCTTCTATGTTGATATACACAGACGAGGTAATCTCTATTTTATTTTCTTATGTCAGAGTTTATCTGAAGCAGACGTTTGCTGAGAGATAGAATGGCCGCAGAGAGCCTGTGGCGTGGCCTCTATGTTCTCCAGACTTGGCAACTGCTTGATTTCTTCCTGTGGGGCTTCATGAAGACTCTTTTCTATGAAACTCCGGTGGAATGCATTTGGAACATGAATAACATTGTTGAAATACTTTATGAGAACATTGTTTGCAGATGTCATTCACTGTTTTACTTATTTTCAAATTTTTTATTTTTATTTTGGTTTCTTCTGCAATGCAGGCATTCCTCATCATGTCTTTTCTGCATGCTTCCAATCTTTTTATTTTGCCATTTTTATACTGAATTGGAGAATTTTTATTTTGAGAAAATAAAGAGGCAAAGATTCGTCATAACTTAAAAATAAAATTGAAAGATTTAAAGGTGATCTTTTTATCTGGCTGATGAATAGTGAAATTGGAGGCGAATGATTATAGACGATGCAATGTTCTCCCCAGAAAATTTTGTCAGATGGGTGGAAGGATAAATAGCCAGGCGGACAAAAATTAAAAACAAATAAAATATTATGCAGTGATATGCAGTTTTTCACATATTCAGCCGGGCGGTCACCAAAATCAGCTGGGCAGCGCGCTCGTTCAAAAGAGCCTGGGGAGAACCCTGATGATATCAAGGAAGGCAAACAAAACTATCAGGATGAATTTCTAGCATAGTGAGAATGGGGTTCATTTAAATTTCTACGTACAAGGTTTGTTTTAAACTTTCCCTAATGTTTGAAATGTACATTAAATCACCAAAAGTCATGGCACACCCCTCCGATCAGGTTTACTGCTCGTAATGAGACAGAACCCGCTGCTTCCATTCTCGGAATGCAGGTGCACAGGACTCCTTGATATCATTGTAATCAAAACTAGTTGCAGAAATGGCAGCATGCCAAGAGCTATCCGCATTTGAATGGGGGATGATTGTTGGTGCCAGACGGATGGGTGCCTCAATATCAGATGTAGCCAACACCCTGCAATTTTCCCGCACAACCGTTGCAAGGGTCTATCGAGAGTATACCCAACCAGATGTCAGGTGGGACCACTCAAGCATGTGGAGGCTCCTTACAGGTCTGTAGTGTTTTTTCGTGGCATGCAATGGGTCCATTGGTGCATCTGACATCGACTCTGTGTGCTACTTCCTACGTCGATCTGCTTGGGGACCACCTGCAACCCTTCATGAATTGTTTTACCCCGCGGGCGATGACATCTTCCAGCAAGATAATGCGCCTCCACACGCGGCCCTTCTGACACGGCAGTGGTTGGAGGAACATGCTAGTGACTTCACGATAATGATTTGGCTTCCACGTTCCCCAGATTCAATCTCATTGAACATTTGTGGGACGTCATCAAAGGATCTGTCAGGTCGTCACCAACACAACTGGTAAATGCAGCATCGTTATGGAGTGCAGTGGAGGCGGCATGGCTTGCAGTGCCTATGGATTTGTTCCGGGAACTGGTAGACTCTCTTCCACGACGCTGCCGTTATCCAGGCCAGAGGGGGCCCAACATGTTATTAAGCAGGTGTGCCATGACTTTTGGTGAGTGAGTGTATATCAACAAGAACCACAAGCTAGGTGGGTGCAACAACATTGGGAAGTAACCTAATAAAGTGTGGTATTTTGCCTTATCTCAGTACATTTGGGTTGTTGCAAATGAAATGCTCGATTAAAGGTATGAGCTATTCTATTGGCAGAGGGGAGAAAAACAAGCTCTGGATTATGTAAATTTTTCTCATTCAGTAAGACAGTAACTTGGTGATAACAATAATAGTAATTTTTGCATGAAGCAAATATCAGAGCGAATACTGTGGACCCAAAGTTAGTCATGGAAACAAGTCAATTAATGAATTGTTGAGAAATTTTGTAAAGCCTGCACCTGAAAAGATTAACAAAGCATTTGACAGAGTGAGTGTGGGTTTGCAAAATTTAGATCAGAAATGAGTCTGGGATAGAAGCCTCTAACATGACCCTTATTCCCTGTCTTTCGTCCATTGATTCTGACGAATTAAAGATTGCAATTGAAGTAGACCATAATAGCTGGTACGAGAGATAGTCTGGAAGTTAAAGTTATACTAAGTATAGGATTTGATAAAAATCAATGACAAATCTTTTTTTCTGACAAATTTTGGAAATCATTGGTGGAATTTATCATCAGGAAAATCTGCACATAAATTGGACATCATGTATAATGGTGACAATTATTAAAGTTATTGTTACAGGAGAATAAAGTGTGAGATCTGGAATTTGTTTTGGTACATTTCCTTTCCTTTTGCTGATTGATCTTTTCGAACTGCACATAATGTCATGCAGTCCAGTGATACCACCAATTCATCCGACACAACCAGTTCATTTTGATGGTCATTGTTTTGCTATTGTGTTAATGTTTTTATTTTTAATTAGTGTATATGTTCCTGGGTCTTTTATTTGTATTGGTCGACCACTCACTAAGAGAAAAAATTTTCCCAACCCCAAAAAAAGTTACTTCCTCTGAAATCGACTTAAAAACTCATGATTCGAGAAGTTAAAATTAATTAAAGAAATAAAATGATGATAAAGTCACACAACTTCTTGCGAAATTTATCTTGGAAATGAAACTTAAAAATCTTTTTTCCTGACAAATTTTGGAAGTCGGTGGAATTTATCATCAGGAAAATCTACACATCAATTTTGACATAAACTGAACATCATGTAGACCCAAAATTTGGATATCACTTACAGTATTTTTCATAAAAGAATGGTACTGAAAATAATGATGCTGTCAGTGGGAACCAATCACAAATAAGCATGGTTGATACATTTACTCTCTCCAGTAGCTTTCAGCAGATGTTACCGTTAGAATTTGTAGGCAGAACTATTCTCAGTATTGTGTTAAGTATAACAGCTTGATTCGCTCGTTTAAATAAGATAGTGTTGGCTGTCCATGTTTTTTTGTTGGTTCCTTCACCCTCCCAGTCCAGTTTCTCTGGTGAGTACGCCAGGAGAAACCAGCCAATAAGCAGTTCAATCTGATTGGTCCCAAAATGTGGACTGTAAAGCGACCTTCTTCATCATCATCGTTATTTTATTTGATTAATTTTTAATTAAATCATGGAAATTAACTGATTATAACGAATATTCATTCAGGATACCGTGTGTCTCAAAAGTCGCGTTCCATATGAGAGGGCTTGGGAATATCAGGGTGCCGGCGATGAAATTCGTCTGCAGTTTCTCGAGATGTTCTGTGGTGATCTCCACAAAGAATATTAGCTTTACACATTGTTCCGGTGTCAGCATTATTCCTCTACTTCACTATTTCACCTACAAAATCAAAGTAACCAATTAATCCATTTGGCAAACGACTTTTGAGACACACGGTATATGGAAATTTTGAAGAAAAAAAAATCTGTCTATACTTAGGTGCATATGTGATCAGTTTTGTGCAGTTAACTCACCTGAAACTGCAATAGCCAAACCAAATGAAGATGATATACTGATATACATTCGAACCTCGATATCTTGAATTCCATGGGAGCAGAAAAAAATTTGAGATGAAGAGGTTTTGAGATAGGGGTGTTTCTTTTAAATCAAGATTTTTAGGTTAATAAAGGTATTGCGAGAGTATAGTGAAACAATATGAGATAAAATGGTTCATGTATAGAGACAGAAACGCACAAACTGTGCATGCTCAAACATCTTGTAGGCAACAGAGACTTGCCAAGGAGCTCGAAAAAATTTTTTCGTGATTTTTTTTTTGTAGCGCACGAGACTCTTCTAATTTTAACGGACGTGACGTCAAATTTCTTCGACTTTGCACAAAAATTTCTCATAATGAAAAATTTTTAACTTTAATGTTTTTAAATGGTATACATTTTGCTGGCAGATGAAGTCAAAATTCGACATAGCGAAAAAGTTTTGAGATAATGAGGGAAAATTATATTGAATTAATAATGAAAATGAAAATGAAAATGCAGGAAAATAAAATGTTTTTAAGATATCCAGGTTCAACCATACTGTTAAGGGATACCTTAAACTGTGCCTTGACATAGTTTATGATAATTGGTCAAGTCTTTTTAAAGATAGTATTATTTTTTAAAAATGAAGAAATGACTATAACATTCATCCAACAATCCAAACTTATTGTTATGAAATGGAGAGTTCTCTGTACTGTTCTTCTTGATGTTGATGGATGCCTTACAGAATATAGTGGAAAAGAAAACTACCAGAATTTCGACTGGTTTCCCCCTTAATTATTGACAAGCCAGGAATAAAAAGGTCGGAATTCTGTGTTTTCTTTCCTGCTGTGTACAACTTCATCAAACTTAATAAATTCCTAACATTGAGACAAATTATAATTGTAAGTAAATTGTTTGGCTGTCATGAGTTATTTCGGAGTTAAAAAATAAATACATATTTGGCGAATTCCTTAATTTTTTTCCTAAAAAATAAGTACATACTTAGAGGTTCCTTAAGCTGTGCTTTGAGTGTTTTTTTTTATGAAAATAGGTTAATCATTTTTAGCAATTTTAATTTTTTTCTGATCATGAAGATGAATGGCTGAAGCATTCATACCAGCGAACCAAAGTCAATAAATTCGACTTGTACAGACTCCTCTCATTGAGACAATTTCTATAAATGGATTGTTTAGCTCTGATGGGTCAATTATGAGTTATAAAGGGTTTTTTTATGAGCTCCTCCCCCTCGAAAGGTCCTTTTTTTTCTTTTCATGACTAAGTGGGAGGTCTGTACGAATGTATCATTCCACCATTTCAGTTTATTTTCTTATATGTCCATGTCACAAGAAGATTTAACTAGTGTTCATATTTCTTCAACCTAGAACTTCTATTTTAGATCTTATTTTAAATTTTGCTGGTCTCGTGGTACGGAATAACTGTGTATGAAATATATGTTGTCTATTTATTTTGATAAAAATCTAATTGTAGTTGAAATTTGCTTCTATGGTAAAAATTTTGCTTGTCGTTATTACTCAAATAAATAGAAGCAGAATAAATAAATAAATAAATAAATAAATAAATAAATAAATAAATAAATAAATAAACAAACAAACATTGCTAGAGGTAACATAGGTCTGTTTCTTAAATGTTTTTGTTTATTCATTAGATAATTCTTATAAATCTTAAAAATAATACATATATCTACCTCCTGAAAATTGTTATATAGTGTTCTTAAATTTAAGAATATGAACTCAAATAATTTTAAGTTTGTTTTTTTTTTTTTTTTTTATCTTTGTTATCTGCATTATATTCACTTAGATTGAGCTTTTTTTTTAAGTTTAGAATTTTTAAAAAGATTTTAATATACAGACCTGTAAATACTGAGTCAATTGAAATATTCTTTAAAATTTAAATTATTTTAATTTTTTTTTCCAGACCATACGTCATGGGTTTCCACATCAGCCAACAGCTTTGGCATTTGATCCTATTCAGCGGCTTATAGCTGTTGGTACAAAAGCAGGATCTCTACGAATGTATCCTTTAAGAATTTTTTTTTAAAGTACATTATAATAATGTACTTTTTATTCTTCTAAGCTAGTAGTTTTCCTTCAATTCAATTACAAAACTGTAATGGAAGGATTCTTAACAGAGACCTTAGCTTTGGGAGACCAGGAGTAGATTGCCATGTTCAACATGAAAATGATAGTGCAGTATTACAAATAATTTTTCTGATAAATGAGGTGAATAACTTTTAATTTTTATATATGTTACCTTATCAAAATTTTAAATTCTTTGAAATAATGCAAGCATTGTCTTTTTTTTTTTTTTTTTTTTTCCTAGACAGTAACATTAAATTTGAAAATTTTGTTGCTATTGGAGCATAAATTGTTTAAATTAGCTTGTTTGGCATTTTTGAGATTTTATTTATTTATTTACAAATAACCATTCGGAAAATACCCATTCGGAGCCTTTATGGCCACAGTGCCAACTAGTTAGGTCTCTGGATGGAATAACTAAAAAAAAACAAAAAAAAACAGCTGGGTTAATAAGCAATAAATAAACAGTAATGAAAATGTAAGTACATCTAGAACAAATAGACCATGAAACAAATAAAAGGAAATTAACAAAGGTTTAAAGAGTCTTGTGTTAATATTGTTAATAAAAAAAAAAAATTTTCAAACAAGATAGCAGGAGTCGGGGAAGAACGGAGAACTTCAGGTAAAAGAAACCACCATCTAATTCCAATATAAGAGATGCATCGATGTTGATAATAGCTCCTAGCTAAATGAGTCTTAAAAGAATTAGCTGAACAAGTGGGATAAAAATGGATTTGGTGTTGGGGCAATAAAGAAAAAGGAGATGATAGAGATGAGTGGCCGTTGATTACTTTATAAATGACATAACTAATTGCATTGCCTAAGTTTGATACACTGTCGCTATATGAGGAGAGTTAAAATGGTGAGAAACTGGGGTAAGCTTAAGAAGTCTTAACGAAATTCTCAAAAAACACTTTTAATCGACGAAGAAGAGATAAATTAAAATCAAAGTTGAGCTCCAAAATTGCATGGCATAACAAAGCGAAGAATATATCAACGAGTAATAGAGTAAAAGTAAAATATTGGGAGAGAGAAAATGGAGACGGGAAATCATATCTGATCTTTTAGAAAAATCCTTTAACAGTTCATTAATGTGAGTATTTCACAATGAGGGTTTATTCAAGAAGTCCGACCGATCGCAGACGAATCATGTGATCAAACATCAATTCTTCGTGCCTGGTCTATTTGATATTCAATTGTTTTAAAAAACCTTGTCTATGTCTAAAAATTCCTACCGCTTATGAAAAATCAAATGATCTAATATCAATTTCTCCGTGAAATTCAAATTTTTATTTTAAAAAACCCACTTCTTTCTGATAGAATAAAAAATCAACAATGCCAGACACGATTAATTCGATTCTATTCAATGATTCGTCTTCTCCTGGTCGCGATCGGTCGGACTTCTTGTGATAAATCAGGTGATAATGGTTATTTAAATGTAGATGCTGGTAAGAGTAATTGGTTATTATAAGAGATAAGTAGCCCAGAGGGAACAAACTGTTTACTTTGTTGATGGAAGCTCAAGTGTTTAGTTTTATAATAATTGATTAGTAAAATTCCAATCCCTCAGAGTGGAGATAGTAGTTTGGAGATTAGAAATAGGAAAGAGTAACATCATCAGCATATAAAGTAGTGAAAGAGGGGAATAAAGCATATGAAAGATTGTTTATAAATAGATTAAAAAGTAGCTGAGATAAAATGGAACCTTGGGAACCCCACAATTGCAAATTAGAGTTGACAATGACTTGTTAAATAAATTCAGGGTATATTGTCAGTCAGATAAAAAGTCTGTTAACCAACTGAGGGGTGGTACATCAAAGTCTGCAAGTACATCTGCAAGTCATCAAACTTGTGTATGGTCATACATTGTCATGATGGAAGACCACTCCTTTCTGATTTTTTTTCTCTTCCTTTTTTAGAAGAGATCAAATAAAACTTGGCAAAAATGCACATGTTGATTCTCCAATTCCACCACTATTGAAAGAATCCACTTAAGCTTTTCCTTGATGGAAGATAGAAGTGTCAGCACATCGAACATGATTCTATAGCTCTACACCGTTTTTTTGAGTGTAGCCTCATCTTCAGGAACTATGAACATTGCAAAACTGGTGTGAGATGCAACACCTGGTAGTATTTTGGATGAGTTCCGATTGTTTATATTATTTTATTTCAATTATGTTTCCTTTTTTTATTGTTTTTTTTTCCCCTGTTCATATTGTAGTGTTCATGGTTTCTGAAGATGTTACACTCAAAATGCGTCGAACAATAAAGAGTTACCATATTGCTATTCTAGACCCATATTATTTTGATTTATACAGCAATATTTATCAAGATGCAACTATTAATAAATTCAGTTGAAACTATACCTTTTGTGTTACATAAAATTCAAAAAGAGAGAGAGAGTGCGTGTAAAGCCAAAATCCCACTTGCATTAAAAAAAATGAAATGTACGATAAAAGGAGGAAAGCAGAATAAAAATTACACTTATTACAGTAGAAATTTCACAGAAATAAGAGCTGAACACTGTGTAACTTTTTCGTATACGCTTTTCACATAATGCTTCTGTACTTTTTTACCCTTCGACGAATTTAAAATGGACGTCGACCACAAGCCTCATGTATTGATGGAGGTTTTTGTTGAGGAGGTGAATAAATACTCCCAAGAAGTTGATTAAAGGTGTCCTCGGTGTAAGGACACTGCCTTGAAAAAACGATATGGGCGCCAATCATGGAGTACTAGTAAAATCACCTATGTTGAGCATGCAGATCAAGTGAAGTAAGTCGCATAAACTTGTCATTATGTGGAACATTTTCCCATTCAAATTTTTAGTTTTGCTAAACTTCTGAACAGTGTACCGAAGCATGAAATAATTTTGGTTCAAAGCATAAATTCTTAAAAGTGTAATTCTTAAAGTGGGAACTTGGCTTTAGGGAAGGATTATGTTATTGTATTTTAGATTGTGTGTCAAATAGGATTTCTCCTTCTTTTCTCCATAGGGTGCTTTAATAACTGTATGTGCTGATGACAGTCTTCATCTCTGGAATCTTAGGCAGAAGAAACCAGAAATTGTTCATAAGCTTAAATTCCAAAGAGAAAGGTACCTATTCTTGATCTCTCTCTTAACATCATCAGGTGAACATTTATCTCTTTAATAATGACATGTTTTTGATTCTTAACTCTGGCCCATTTTTGACGTAGGGTCACTTGCTGTCATTTACCTTTCCAAAGCAAATGGTTATATTTAGGAACAGAGAGAGGAAATGTTCATATAGTCAATATAGAATCTTTCATTTTATCAGGTTATGTTATCAACTGGAATAAAGCCATTGAGTTGTAAGTAATATTTCTTTATTTCGTAAGTTGGTTTTTATTATACCACAAAGTGTTTATTTTTATAATATATTAAAAGAAATGAAATGAACAAAAGCTAAATCAAGTACTTCTCAAGAACTATACAAACTGTTTTAATTAAAATTTGGTATAGAAAAAACAAATAGTACCATATTTACTCAAGCTCATAAAATCATTGAAGTTCAAAATCAAGTCGGGAATAATGCACATGTAGTTTTAGAAGGATTAATAGAGAGTTGGGTTACCTAACCAATTGTGTGTTAAAACTGGCTCACACCAGCTAACGTAAGCCGATTGTTAAAATTTTTCAAATTTAGTGAGCCAGTTGTTGAAATTCGACAAATTTCGTGAGCCCATTCTATCCCCATCTTTCTCTTTTTTATTTTTATTTTTTTATTTTATTTTTTTATTTTATTTTTTCTTCCCTGGCCACAATGGTGGATCATTGAACAGGTGCACGAAACATGCACTTTCTCATCATAACTATATGTGATAACTATAACTATTTATAATATTACACTTACGAGGGCAAATCAATAAGTTGGTTGCACGAATTTTTTTCACAGAAATTTATTGGTCAAACAAGATGATATTAGATGTCCAGGAGTTCATTACTTATTCTTCTATATATCCACCACCGATGACAATGCATTCTTCCCATCGTGACACCAATTTGGATATGTCTACTGCATACTACGTCGTCGGCCGCTGGTGTAACCACTGCCGCGCAGCAAGTGGAACAATCAATGCAATATCCTACACTGCCACTCTTACCAAGCTACTCTGTGCCTTGCTTGATAAGCGACAGAGTGACCACATTTGCCTCCTTCCTGACAATGCAATACCATATGTCATCTTGGTGGTCAAGGAAAAAATTGCTAGGTACGGCTGGGAAATGATGGACCATCCGCCATAGACTCCAGATCTGGCGCCCTCAGATTATCACCTCTTCGGCCCGAAGAAGGCATTGGCTGGCCAGCACTTCTTGTCAGATCGTCAAGTGCAACTTGCTGTGCTGCAACTGCACCAGCAGCCAACGATTTTTGTTGCACTGGGGTCCCTGTATCAAATGAAGTGAGCCAGTTGGTAAAAATTTACCAGCACACCATTGCCTCTAAATGCTGTGAAGCTTTCACAAGTCGTCTTCATGCTGTTAGAGAGATTTGGGCATTGAAAAATTAGTCTTTACATAGGTGCTTAGTCTTTGCAATGTTTTGTCAGGGTTAGCTCTTATAATTTGCTTTTCCCAGGATAAATAACATATTCTATGGGAATGGATTCCAGAGATCTGGGTGTCCACTCTGTCCTCTGAATATTATGTTCTGTGCATACTTTGACCAGTCCAACCCTTTGACAACCGGTGTTATGGTTTACATAGGGTTCCCCAAAATTATTAATTTAAGTTTTATATTTTTTTGAGAAATTCTTGATATTGTTTTGTCGATTTAATTGTGGACACCAGAAAATAAATAAAATAGCTTTATTAAATCAACCAAAAAGGGGAAACCTGTAATCCACAAGGAGAATTGAAATATTGGATACGCATTTCGAGTACCTGGTACCCATCTTCAGTGGAGAAAGACAAAAGTAAGATGTAAAAAGGAAATAAAACCTTAAAGCTAGAGAAAAAGTAGACTGGGAAGGGGGGGTTAAGATTTTATATCCTTTTTATTTCTTACTTTTGTTTTTCTCCACTGAAGATGGGTACCTGATACTCAAAATACGTATCTGGTATTTCAATTCATCGGGTGGATTAGAGGTCTCCCCTTTTTGGTGTTCCATTCCACAGTTTTTGCTTAATTTTTGTTTATTAAATCAAATTGTTAAACTAATAGCAAGTTCAAAACGAGTGTCATCAAAAATGCATTCATAAAATCAGTTGGTAGAATCATGTATAAGCTGATCATGTAGAATTGATGATGTAGGGGTCTGCTTTACTGTATCTTAAACAAAGCAGATGCAGATTAAAATCTTACACTACAGCTTATTTGGTAATAAGAAATCAACTGGTTTTGGCCTTTATTTCTGCCCTTCTCAGGGTGACTAAGAATAGAGATGGAAGTGGCTGCCTGATGTTGCATTGTTCAACAGTCCCTCTATAATTGAAGGTTATTCAAAATGATGGATTCAATTTAATTCATCTTTATTTCTTGAAATATAAATTGTATATGAATATCTATGTATTGATAGAGAGAGAGAGAGAGAGGCTTTAAAGTTTACAAATAGAGGTTATAAATGTTCAATGTGGCCTCTTTCTACTGCATGAGCAATAGCCAAAGTCATCTCACTTGTGAAGAAGCAGTTCTTGTATTACTGAGTTCACCACAACTGTGGTATGGTTTTGCAGGCCAGCCAGAGTTGTTGGTAGAGGTGGTACGTGAACTGCTTCTTCATAGGAAAAAGTCACATGGCGCGAGATCGGGAGATCTCGGCGGCCAGAACTGAAGAGCTCTTCATTCCCCATGCGACCTATCATCGATGAGGAAGGGATTCATTCAAAAATCCTCGAACATTACAGTGGAATATGAAACTTTACAGAAGGTCATTCATACTTTATGGAAACGATTTTATTTTTTGAATTTTAGTCTAATGATCCAAATTTATTGTCCCTGTCATGTTCTGTTGATTCCCCTGGTTCTTGATGATAGCCCAACACCAGTATTTCCAGGATACAAGGCTGTTTCGGAGGGCTAAGAGGTCCAATTTATCCCATACCTCTTGGCTAAGAGGTCCATTTATCCCATAGGCCAGTCAAAGTTCTGCACCGTCGCTTTCCTAGGGCTCTCTTGAATACCCTGAAAGCACAGAAATCCATTTGGGGTGGCTTAGGTAGAGCCATGGCATAGTTACATGAAAACAAAATAATAATCCCACCAACACGTGCTTATGTACTAGATATTTCTTACCCGTAATTCCTGTTCACGCAGATAAATTTGCATGCACGTAAAAGTGATTTTAATATAGTTTCCACAAAGTGTGAATGGCCTTCTGTTGAACCTCCTCTCTCTTTCAGTATGTAAATTTTTCATATATGATTTATATTTCAGGAAATAAAGATGAATTAAATTGAATCCATCTTTTTGTATAACCTTGTATTAGAAAAATTGCAACCAATTTTCTCTCCAGGTCCTTTTGAAGGGACAGGCCACGCGACCATCCAGAGTATTTTGTTTCTGTTGTTCATCTGGCTACTTTTTCCTTCTATCTTTCTGATAAAATATTATCGGGAGAACTATGAACTCATTATTTTATGTGATCAAATGTATAAGCGGAATTTGAATGTGGAATGACTTTTAGAAATTTTATTTTTGAGGAATAATGGTTATCTTAACCATGAATATATATGGTACTAAGTTTTTTACAATGTACATTATTAGTTAAGCAAGTTAAATTTCAAATAGGTCCCGTAAAACACACCCAGGATCAGTTGTTCACCTGAGTGACAATCCTGTTGATTCCAATAAAGTTAGTATATTGTTACGTGAGCATTTATATAGCTCATTTCTTTTCTGTATCTGAACAACTCTTAATCTGTTGCCTTTATCTAACTTTAGTTTCTAATTGGATTTGAATATGGCATTGTTGTACTATGGGATCTTCGAAACAAATCGGCTGATGCAAGGTACCAATGTGCAGAGGTAAATTATAAACTTGTTTGTATGATTTGAGTTGCACATCCAATCCAGTAACGAGACTTATATTAGATTGGGATATGTTTTAATTTTTCTTATTTTATACAGACATTGAAGTCCGTCTCTTGGCATTATGAAGGAAAGCAGTTTATGTGCAGTCACTCTGAAGGAAGTCTTACGACATGGAACATTCGTAATCCTTCTAAGCCGATAAGCATAGTTTATCCACATGGTAAGAAAACTAAACACTGGAAACGTCATTTTTTTGGTATCCATTTTGGAATGTATACTTATTTTTTTATTTTTGTGTTTTATAGCAAAGACTAATAAGGATGGTAAGCCAGAGGCATGCAAACCTATAAATAAATTGGAATGGAAAACTCAGAGGAATGGGTTTGTATATTAACTGTTTGTATTTAACAACGTAACAAAAAGTATAAGGGGCAGTTAAATGAAAACGGGTCAAACATTTGATTACCTCAAAAGTATAAGGGTCGTACAAATGAAATGACAGAATCGTTACAGGGGATGAAACTTGGTGCTTTCATTTCCAGCCCGAAAACAAATGTCAAAGTCGCCAATGGAAGTATTATGGATCACCACCCCCGAAAAAACCAAAAGCAATTGCAAACAGCACCGGTTAGGTGATGTTGACCGTGTTTTTTGAATGCAAAGGCCCGATTTCACTGGACTTTCTTGAAAAAGGCACCACAGTTAACGCAGAACGATATGGGGAAACATTGAAGGCACTGCGCGCGGCCTCAAATGCAAGCATCCTGGACTTCTTACAGAAGGAATGCTTCTTCTCCATGACAACGTGCGTCCTCACACCTCGAAAGCAATGGTAGACCTCATCAAAAAGTTCAACTGGGAAGCAATGCAGCATCCACCTTACAGCCTTGACTTATCCCCATGTGACTTTCACGTGTTTGGGGATCTCAAGAAACATCTGAAAGGCCGCAGGTTTCATCAGACGATGAAGTGAAGGAAGAGGTTTTGGAATGGTTCCACATGCAACCGAAAGACTTCTTCCATAAAGGAATTACACGCCTTGTTACACAGTGGGATAAATGCCTAATGCATTTGGAGAGTAATTTTAAGTTCCTTGTATACACTTTGGATAAAATAAATAATTTTTGTTTTCATTTGTACGACCCTTATATTCTCCAAAACTGTTATCCCACTTGGAGATAAGACAAGACGGTCCGTCCGATCTCTGAAGAAGCTTGTGGGCTGGTGACAAATCACATTTTTATCCAGTTCATATGTCTTCATCCAATGAAAACAAATGAATTTTTCCCATAGTGATCTATTGATTTTCTCAGATAAAGCCATTCCTCAGGAGTAATTACACGATGGGCCTGTCCTGGGCAAGCATCATCTTGCAGTGACACACGTCCCTCTCAGAATCTCTTATGCTGGTCTTGTAGACGTGAACGTGACATGCTGTGCTTACCGTAGAGACGGCATTGCACAAGGAATTTCTCCTCCTTCCAAAAAGCGAGCCACACATCTTGTTTACTTGTTTACTCACCCTTATTTTTGATTTTGGATGAATACCTTTATCGTTAATCTCACTTCTAGCACAATAAATTGTCAGCATGGTTTCCCCGAATTCCCAGCTGATGTAAGTATCTTAATGAAACCCCAGCGTTATCAACTTGTGTGCCATGAGATTTAAGTGTGGTGACCTGTTTTCATTCGTCTGCCCCTCATACATAACACTATATATGCATGCTAAATCTGGGCATCCTGTAGAATGATTATTTCTTTGACAAACTAGTTAATCTAAACAATCATTTATAATAACGAAAAAAAAGTTAATTTTTCTGCCAATCAAAGAATGCAACGTCAACCACTTCTTACAAAACTGCATCTATACAGGTGAGAACTGCTTCATTCACAATGAAATTTCGTAACCTAGCTCACAAAACTAAATAGCCATCCAAAACCTACTGCCATCCATCGACTGCATTGAAACTATTTCACGTTTTGGTCATACAGTTCCAGTCCGGGAAATTTTGGATCGCACCTCGTGTTGTCTTTTCACTAAGTTAACAATTATTGGACAGAATGCAAAATCTGTTCAATACATGAGACATGCTTCTTACACCCATTGGTGAATTAATGAAAAACGTGTGTAAGTTTCTTTTAATCTGTTCTGATGCAAAATAGTTTGAGGTCCAGTTTCAAGCATGTACTTGCTTACCAATTACTTAAGAAGGAATTGGTAAATCTAATCACAGAATGTGGAAAAAGAAGGATCTAACAGACTTTGAAAAGGTACTCATTGGTGGTGTTATCTAGCTGGAGCTACAATTAAAACAACGAAACAGCTGACTAGATTCTCGAAAACCGTTAGAAAAATGATCCACAATCTTTGTCTAATACACTCTCAGAGATTCTCAAACAGGTCTTTCACTCTTCAACAATTGACAGATTTTAAGCAAGGCTGTTCCTAGCCCATATTAGCGGAACCATTCGCCTATACAAAAACCTCTGAATTCTGCAAAGAAGTGGAAAGTTCATCTTTAGTGGTGTCTGGAACGTCGTGGCTGGACATGTAAAGACTAGAAGAAATTAGGTGGTCTGACAAGTCATGATGCATCTGATTTGATTTATGGTGGGAGCCCCATAAATTAGTGGATCCAGTCTTTATCAAGACAACTCAAGGATTTGGTGGTGGTGGTGTCATGCTATGGAGCTTTTTCTGCTAGTATAGAACTGGTCCCCTGTATTCAATCAGTTCCTTCACATTCTGTCCGTTCACTTTTAATCATTAAAATGTTGATATCATTCAAAGATTGTATCACGAATGTAAAAGATTAATGTGACGAAATGGAGCTGACATTGCATGTTGCACGTTAAAGAACCCTTGCGAGGCAAAATTTGCGGCCCCATGAAATGACCATGGCAGTTGAAATGGACTTTAATACCAAACAAAACCAAACCAAACATTGCATGTTGTCACGAAGGAGATGCCAAATTGTTTCATTGTACTGTTAGGTTCAATCTTGTTGCATGAATTGTGCATGTTATCTTGCTATGTACGTTTGCTGAGCAAATCTATGTTCTAAATTGTTCAGCTTGAATTTAAATTTAAAATTTTGAGGTTGGTATGGTATGAATAATATTTTCCTTCTTGCTATTATATGAGGATTGTTTGGTAAGTAAGGTAAATTTCTGTGAGTCTTTCCTAAATTTTTTTTTTCACGCGATGGCTGGGATGTTCCCTTTTTCAAACCTTGTGCCAAATTCCTTCAGAATGAAATTCTAAAGCTCGTGCACGAGCAGATAGACATAAAACACAAAGAAGCTGAATCAGCGGGCATGACATTTTCTATTATTATTCCTAGGGCTAAGAAATGTCAGATTGTTTTGAAACTCTACAACAGGCATTTCCTGGCAGAACTCCAAGTAAAGCCACAGTTTCATCCTTTTATTGCGAGTTTAAGAGGTGAAGATGGTCACTTGAAGACGAACTTCTCAGTAGACGGCCAGTTGATGCATTTACCCTGGAAAAATCCGTGCTGTGTCGGGTGTGATCTTGAATCACAATTGGATAACCTATTCCTGGATTGGGGCAGCCTGGGCATCAGATCATCAGCGGTTAAAGCAATCTTGCATGACCGACTGCAACTCGGGAAGGTTTCACCACAATGGACCCCTCAGTTGTTGACCTAAGAGCAGAAAGCAATGGTGCCAAGAAATGATCAACAACGGGGCATCAAAATGTTTCAATGACACCAGCATAGGTGATGAAACATGGCTCTTATCATTACAACCCTGAAACTAAGGAATAATCCAAACGGTGGCTTTCCAAGGGCAAGGACCACTGCAGAAATGCAAACGTTCACAGTGTTGGGAAGGTGATGGTGGTAAGCACCCGAGACCGGGACAAGAGGTTTATTGTGGCTGCCGTTAAGACAGATAAGTTTTTTGTGAAAATCAGGTCAATATGTTGACACATCTGCTCTATTCTCTGGACTTAGTGCCATGTGAATTCTTTTTCTTCCTCACATTCAAGAGGAAGCTTGGGTGGAGGGGGGGTTCAACCATTTCAACCACGACGATGACGTCCAAGCTGCGTACAACGATTACATTTTGGAGGTCACTGCTCAGGACTGGAAAAACATGCATATCCAACTGGGTCTTGAGGTTGAAACAATGTATAGAAGCTCAGGGAGAGTACTTCAAAGAGTGGTAAAAGAATGGCCTTGAGAAGGAAATCTGTTCTCAGGCTCGATTTGGAACCAGTTTGCTCTAAACATGTCCACTGAAAGCCGAGCAATTACGCCGTGGACTCGGTTCCTATTAAATCCCCTCCTTCGTGCAGTTGGGTCCAAAAGTTGTTTTGTGAGATGTGAGCAGTGTTCCTGGCGAAAATTTTGGAGTATCCCTTGTACAGGGTGTTGCAGATAACTACAGGGCTAACTGCTCGATTGCAGGGGCCGACTCGACATCGAATGATACTTGGGTAATTTTATTTTGTTAACCTCGTTTGTTGGCAAAGCGCATGACCAAGTGAGCCAAGGAGGGGTGCGCGCTATACTATTTTAGGGTAAGGGTACACTTAAAGTAAACACACTTATGAATGTCCTTTGCAGCTAGAGGGGACCAACAAACAAACCAAAAATTCAACAGAGGAGAATAGTAAAAAATAGCATTTCACACTTTTATTATTATTATGTTTGGTCATCACGGGCTAACGCGGGTTGCGTCTCATAGCGGACACAGGGCCTGGTTAAGTACTACAAACGAAGGAAACATGACAGTTTTGATGTTCACCCCCACCCCCACCCCAATGGTGGAAACTGCTTGCTGCTGCAGGCCACCTTCATCTCTCTCCATTCTGCCAATCGACCGAACCGGCTCCTGCATTCGAGCGGGTAGACTTCCCGTTATACTGCCCTGTAGTTATCTGCAACACCCTGTACATGATTCGAAATGTTTCCTTGTGAGAAATAATTTCCTTTCTCTACTATGTCTTTGGCTCAGCCAGTCCGCTTTTGAAGTCATGTTATGGATTACAAATTATAAATTAATAAATTAAAACAAGCAGGTTTTTTTTTAATAAATTTTTAATAAATTCATTAATAAATTTTTTTCCCCTTTTCTTTTCATTATTAGAGAGTCGTTTATCATTTTTTCTGGCGGTTTAACATATGATAGAGCAGGAAGGACTCCAAGTATAACTGTCATTCATGGAAAAGCGACAACTGTTTTGGAGATGGAGCATAATGTAGTTGATTTTATTACACTTTGTGAAAGTCCGTGGCAAAGTGGTGAGGAAATTTTAATACTAAATTTTTGAAAACTGATGTATTTTAGATTTTTTTTTGTTTTGTTTTTTTCGTTCGAACAAGAGTGATGTTGAGTCTTTATTATAGATATGCAAGAACCTTATGCCATTGCTGTTCTACTGCATAATGATTTAGTCATAGTAGATCTGACAGCTCCTGGGTAAGAGAATTTTTTTTTTATAAATTTTATATTCAATTACATGAAAACTTTATTCATTTCATTTCTCCCCCTTCACTCTTTTGCTATGTGCAATTGACACAAGTCGTTAATATTGTGCACATATCCGGAATAATCTCGCCTTTCCACTTTAAATGAGGACATCCTGTATGCTTGTCTTTGTAATAGGTCTTTTTCTCATTTAATTTTTACAGTTACCTTTGCTTTGAAAATCCTTATCCAATGGATTTACACGAGTCTCCGGTCACATGCTGTGTATATTTGGCTGATTGTCCCAGTGATCTCATTCCAGCATTTTATTCAGTTGGTGTGAAAACACACAAAAGAGCAGGGTTTAGTGAAAAGGAATGGCCCATTAACGGAGGTGCTTGGGGAACTGCCACATGTAGCTATGCAGAAATAATAATTACAGGGTAAAAGTGGATTGTAGTTTATTTTGTTGTTTTATTTTGAAAATGAATATTTAAAAAAAAAAATGTAATTTTGAATTTTCAGGCATGCTGATGGTTCCTTGAAATTTTGGGATGCTTCAGCTGTTTCACTTCAAATTTTGTACAAATTGAAAACTGCAAAAATCTTTGAAAGACCAAAGGCAAAGAGTTTAGATGGTCAAGCAGATGATCCTTTTGCTATACATCAAATATCAATTTGCCCTGAGAGTCGGATACTAAGCATTGCTGGTGCAAGCAGTCATGTTATACTCTTCCATTTCAGCCGTCAGGAAGCTACATCTGAAGTTGCAGTATGTAATGCTTTTAAAGAATTAAATTTATGATTGTTGATTTAATTGAGAATCATCATACAAAGGCATTTTGAAAAGTATTGCCTCCTAGGCAATAGCGTGAGCAATCTGCAAGATACTGACTTGGGCAAGGCATTTGATAACATGCAGGTGGAATACAGGCTTAATTGTGTTTGGAATGCTGCCTTTCACACACCTTACCCACCACCTGAAATTGCTCAACATCCATACTTGCATTGCTGTAGGTGGCACTCATCCTTTGATGAATGTCTGAGTGGATGTGGTGAGGAATACAATGACGGCAAGTCGTTTCAACCGTATATTCCCGTATGTCGCCCTTTTCTCATCTATTCTGTGCATGCATAAAATTGTAGATTGGCGCTGCTTGGTGTCGTGATAGTCAATAAATCCAGCTTTCCTTTCATACCAGTTTCATGTCTGAATCTCACAAATTGCTGAAGCTATTGCACAGGAGGCAAAAACTTTTCAAAACAACCCAGTAATTTTCTAATTGGTGTCTAATAAGTGCAGTCATCCCTTCTCAACCTCAATTTTTTTTTTTTTTTTTTTTTTTTTTTTTTTTTTACTTTTCTATAAAATCCAAATGGTGAACAGTGATTTGCAACGATGTACTTTTCCCGCATCTAATCCCCCTCCTCCCTTAGAAATTTAAAATACCAACCTCTGTAATGATGATGATTGTCTTAAGCTGGGAAGAAAAAACTACCAATAAATCTTAATTTTCTTTGAAGACTGAAAATTATTTTGTTTTATAACAGGATTGGTTTTACAGTGCGAGCTTGTCAGTGGCATAGATGCATATGACTTTAAGTATTTTCAAGAGTATATCATTGTAAAACAGTTAACATTTCTATCATCACTTTAGAGTGAATGGGAAATTTCCGATCTGTGGGTGAGGTGTCTGACCTATCATTGGGGCTTCTATTTTGCAGCTTAGAAGTCTTTTAGGACCATGGAGACAGCTTAGCTATATTGGTAGCCCAGTTGGTAAAGGGACTTGGTCCGTGGTTTGAATCCAGGTTGCGGAATTTTTCCTTTCCTTTTTTTTTTTTATCTATATTGTAATTAAGATTCAAAATGCTTATCAGACATTGTTGTACTTTGTTGCTATCCTCATTACAACAACAATACAGATTTTTTGATTGTCAAAATAAACAACCATATTGATATGGTTCAATATTTTAAAAATTGCACTTTAATTTCATAAATGTTGATTAGGTCCATGTTGCGTATTTCAATAGAGATTTGGGCGGAAAATTTTTTATTGTAGTAAAATGTGTTTTGGTTTTATACCATCTTCAGATTTTTTTTTTTTGCGTTGTATTTTAATTGTGTATTCTGATTAATTGAAGAAGTATTATTTTCACACAATGGATGAAATTTTAATATAAAAGTTCCAAATAAGGCCTAGGGTAAGGCTCGCAGGCAGCTGACGAAATGGGAAGAATTGTTCTGGAATCGAATTGTTCTCATGAGAACTCCATAACATTGTTGGAAGCAAGCGTATGCTCGTTGTCCATGTAAAAACAAAAACGTTCATGCTAAGCTTTTCGAGTACTACTGCACTTAACTTAAGGCAGACATAAAATAAAAAACGTAATGGTGAATTAATTTGAAGAATTTGAAAAAAGGGAAACGGAAATGAAAAAAACGAAAATTGAATTTTGCGGTTAATAGGCGGTTTCACGCTTTGAAAAAAACGGTTTATGTTTAAATGATTGGGAAAAAACGGAATAAATGAAAACGACGTCGTTTTTTCCGTTCGTTTATTTGCAACATCTCGTTTTTTTTTGACAAAAAAACATGGCTGACCAACCTTCGTCGAAGCGGCGTCGGATTAGGGCTCAAAATAGAGCTTGAGATTTAGATTAAGAGCTCGCAATTGCGAATTATATTGTTGGATTTCCATATTTAGGCAAAGATCAGGTAAAGTAAATCATGTCGTTAAAAAAAAATAAAGTCGTTAAAACAGGTTTTGTAGTTGTAATCATGCATGTACGCTATTCTCAAGGAGGCTGCCATGGTTATAACAACCAGTCAAATTTCCGAAAAGAAATTAACCGTTTAAAATTGTAAAGCTTAAACCATTTGTTCACGGTTTTACCCACTTAAACGGTTTGTTTTTAAACTGTTTTTTCAATCCGTTTCAAAGCGTGAAACTGGCTAATGTTCCAATTAATAAATAATTTTGAAATGATGGCCTTAAAATGTTCTTCAATACAATTCTTTCCATTTTGTCAGCTGCCTGCGAGCCTCAGCCTAGGCCTTATTTGGAACTTTTATTTTAAAATTTCATCTGTTATGTGAAAAGAATACTTCTTCAACTGAAGATGATGTAATACCGAAACATGTTTTAATGCAATAAGGAATTTTATTGCCATTGGAACCCAAGGCTCTTCATTAATTGTATTTTAGTTGAAATATTGTAGGAATTAAAGTTAAATAACTTGGGAAGTTTGAAAAATTCATACAATTTTATGTCCCCCCTCCCCACCCCCAAATATTTTATAGGTATTAGAAATCCCAATTGTTTATGAAGTTGACGATGACTTGGATTGTTCACCTGAATGTGAATATCCTCCTAGGCCTTCCTTAAGTGGGGCTTCCCAACAAGGATCTTACCACAGTTCTTCTGAAGAAAGTAAAAAAGTAAATAGCATTTATTTATTATCTAAATACTACTACTGAAAAGTTTCATTTAATAAAATAAGTAAACATTTTTTCTCTTTGTATGTAAAATGTTTCTTGTAAACCTTCTTTACCATAAATATTTATTGTAAGCCTTTGCCATTATTTTAAATACAAAAGAAAAGAAAATGGGAAAACTTTTTTTTGCATGCTTTTTTTTTTCTTCTGCTTACTTTCTTCTTCTAATTTAAAGCCAGGTAAGTTTTAAATTCATTCAGGGAAACAATTTGCCCTTGGAGAAATAGTTCTGAATTTACTATTTTTATTTACATTGGTCTTGTTTTTATTTTCTAAGGGAAAAAAATTAAAGAATTAAAATAATAAATTGAAAAATTAATGACTTAGCTTCCCTTATCATACATTAATAGCAGTCGTCAATTGAATACCACACAACGTTACGGGTAAAAACTGGTCAACAAAGAAGAGCTCCTGGATACCATGCCATGCTGGTCTGTCTGACTCCATGGGTTGATGGTGAAGCACCAGGGCAAATCACAACTGTTTGTGTAAATTCATCATATGGTCTGTAAGTTCTTTTTGTTATTTTTTATTTATTCTTCGTTTATTTTATTTTATTTTATTTATTTATTTATTTATTTATTTATTTATTTAATACTCGTTAAAATTTTGCAATTAGTGTGAAACACTAATCATACAAGGTGTGTCAATTAAATACTCAGACAGAGGTCGCTGTGTAAAACATAATCAAAAATTCAACATGTCAAGACACGGTTTGTATGAGTCACCTATCACAGGGTTGCCACAGCACCTAGAGAACCGGGAAAATACAGGGAATTTAAAAATCATCTAAAAAACAGAGAAAATGCAGGGAATTTTAAATTTCTTTTTTTTTATATCTAAGAAATGCCAAACTCTTTCACCATCGTAAGAATAAAAGATCGTAGCGATAGCTCCAAAAACAAAACAACGCCATATGCGGCTGTTAACTGCGGAAGCTCGTCATTTTTTTTTCTAATCACTCCCCTTTTCTTCTGCATAGATCAGTCCATTTCCGTTTTGAGCAGCGGCGTTTTCTCACACGTGATTCCCTGAGCTTGACTTGTTTTTTGAGTGATTTTGTGTTTTAATCAGAGTAGTTGATTTTTTTGTAATAAGCTGCTCAAAATCCGTATTTAATCCGGATTAAACGGATAAAAATATCAACCCGGACTTTGCTGAATAGGTTAGAGAAGTTTCAAAAAATCCGTTTTCAGCGTACTGCACACTTTGCAGAAAGGTAATTAGCCTAAGTAATATGGGCAAACAGGCACTTACCAGTCATGCGAAGAGACAGAAGCACAAATTAAGTGCAGTTTCAAAAAAATCATCTTCAATACTGGATTTTGTATCTAAAAGGAGTACCGCAGAAGACGGTACATCAAGTTCTAAAACGTCAAATTTGATGTCCGAAAATAAACCGATTTCGAACTTTTTACTTCAAGAAGAGTCATTTAAAGCTGAAATTTTATGGGCATTAAAACTTGTTGCGTCGCATTCGTCCTTAATTTTGTGTAAATTTAAATTGGAGAGCATGACTGAGGTAAGTAATGAATGTTTTTACTCCCTTGTGCATTTTCTCTCTTGCTAAGTTCTAGGTAATGAATACAGAGAAAATGATTTTTTATTTGTTATTATAAATTAGTCATTTACTATACTATTTCAGGTAATGTTGAATTGTTGCTTACTTCCCCTTGTTTTTTTTTCAGTGATAAAAACTAAGGGAATATTGATATTCTTAATGCGACTAGTGCTTTTCCTGTAATACTGTGTATACAAACAGGGAAAACACTGGGAAATTTTTTTCCAGATTTGAGTGACAACCCTGTATCACACTTCAGCTGCATAGATTTTTTTTAGTAGCATAAAGGATTTGTGTCCAGATATGCATTACAGCGACGCATGTGAACAAGTATCATCGATAAAAAAGTATGGAAAATTTCAGGCTTGCATTAAATTTTGCCTAAAGTTGGCTAAATCGGCTACGGAAAGACACTAGATTATTGAAAATTGCCTACGGGAACGATGCCCTATCGCGAAGAATATATTCGAGGGTTGGTCGCTTTTGTGATGACGTGAAGTCCTTTCAGATGACCCATGCCCTGGAAGATTGGTTTCTGTCCAAACATCAGAAACCACCGAGAAAGTCATGAAACCACCATTGAATCACAATTCAAATACTTGCGGATGAGTACCGTGAAACAGGAAGTTGGTTGCATACCTGGCTGCATTTTGCCTGGCTGCATACCGCCTTGAGGGGGGATGCTATTGAGTTTTGGCAAAATTTTCGATTTTCTGATTTTTTTATTTTTTTAAATTTTTTTTTATTTTTTTTAAACCTTGTAATATTTATATTTACTTTTACCTTGTCATCATATACAGTGCTCCCTTCTAGAAAATAAAAAAATCCAGTCTTATTCATGTCTGCATTTTTTATTTTCCGAACTTGCCGTTATAAATTTGGCAATGTGTAGAGTCCCGTTATATAGTGGGAGCGCTGTACCGAGGAAAGCAATTTCTCCAAAACTTTTCAACGAATCGCCATAGTTTTTTTTTTTAATTAATCTTGAAACGTTTTTGCAGGGGGCTATAGAATCGTTTTTCTTTTGCACTAATTATAAATTTTTCAAAAATTCTTAGAAACAAAAGTTACCATTACTAAAAATATACATAAAATTCAAAACTACACTAAAAAGACTGCATATGTTGCAAAAATCTCTCTATAGACCCTTAGAGTATAGTTTTTCCTTCAATTTGGTGTAAATATATTTTAAATTGATGAAACTATTAACTAAAAATCATTTTCCTTGTGCGCATCATACTTTTTCCACTTCAGAATTTATTTCCCTAGAACTATTCAACATATTTTCATTTATTATACATCAATTTGCTTCTTTTGTAATGCTCTATTCATGTTCAGACTTCTAAGCTTATCTGGTGACAATTAAAGAACAAATGTTTTTCACTAGTGCCCCCCTTAAGTCTGAAGCGATTTCTAGCCAAACTCAGCATCACAGAGCTCAACCACTTTCTCTTTTCTTCGGATATGGCCACTCCAGACTTTTTTCCCCAGATGAAAAATGCTATGAAAGGTACCCGATTTCAAGACATTTCGGATATTGAGAAAAGCACGTGACTTCGGAAATCAAGAGGATTCCATCCGAAGACATTAAAAGCTTTATTTTTTTTACAAACTTATACAAATGTGCTCAAAAGTGTATTTGTATTAATCCTGGTATTTAATTGACACACCTTGCATGTTGTTAAAAAAAAAAAAAGAAAATGTTTTTAAAAAATGGAGGGGGGGGGAGGTAATACAAGGAAAAGACGAGGATGGCGAGGGGAAAAAAGAATGTATACACACTTCAACGGAAATAAAACCTGTTTAAAAGTTGGAATCCTGAATTCGTACAAAAATCAAAGGATGCAAATGTAAATAAAATCTTGCAAACATTCCAAGAAGGAGCTTTAACTGTGACACAATTACGAGCAACCATGTCTCGACTAAGCAATTGTTGCCTGTGCATCCTCACATTAACAATGTTTAAAAGGTAAACAAAGTAACATTCATTGTTGATTCCTCACTAGGAATCGATTGTTATATCACACGCAATATTTTGATATTCATTGTTGAAGATCACTACTAGAGCACATGCAATTGACTTGAAGGGGTTCACGAAAAAGCCTGAAAAGTTGATACGAGCCTTGACCTTGATGATGATATTGTTGAAAACGGAATTTGAAAGAGTTAATTCATTTTCAAGTTTCATGCAAACAACAGACGGTAAGATAAGCATACAGATCAAGCATGCATTCTTTTAAGCAGCTTTTTGCTAAAGCTCCTAGTAATCAACTGTGATGGTAGAAGTCTTAACTGGGTGTCCAAGTGGTTACTATAAACATCCAGAGACTACAGCGACGTACTCCTCTATTTATTCCCTAGATGGTAGTGTGGTCTTCTTTGATCAGGGTTGTCCTCATTCAGTGAATCTTTGTATGTAAACTTTCCATTTTGCTATTATAGAAAAAATCATAGATAGCATCTATTAAAGTGTGTATGCATTTTTTTGGCTTTCTCTGTGTTCTTACAGTAATAAATTTTATATTTAACTTAAAAACATATGAAAGCATTTTGAAAGGTTTTGCCTCCTGTGCTATAGCTTTAGCAATTTGCCAGATATGGACATAAAGTTGATATGAAAGAAAAGCTTGATTCATTGTTATCACGCCGTCTAGTGTCACCCATCTACAGCGTCACACATGGGCAGATCGTTGAGAAAATGGTGATGTACATGTATGTTCGGTTGAAGCAACATGCTGTGATTGAATTCCTCATCATGGAGAGTTGTGCACTCTTAGACATTTGTCGAAGGGTGAGTGTTGTCTAGGGCAGTGCATGTGATTACTGAAAGACTGCAGTCCAGCCACAACAAGCCCTTATGAACAACCCCACAGTGGACTACATGTAACATCTGAAAGGTCTTTATTGCACTAGTGATGAGGAAGTGAAAGCAGCAGTGCTTCACTGGTGCTGGCAACAGCCACAGATTTCACCAATGAAATAAAAAAAGCTTGTCCAACTTTGGCTACAGGTTGAAAAATAAGATGCTTATCTCAGAGGACATTCCAGCCTTTCATCAGATACACATCTCAGGTCAGTATCTCACTAATAGATGAAGATATCGCTAAGATGCAAAATTTTTCAGAACGCCTTCGTATATTAAGCCTATTTTTAGAATTTTTATTCATAATTTATAAAAAAAAAAAAAAGTTTGTTAAAGTAATCTTTTTTTTTTTATTCTTTCAGTCTAGCTTATGGAAATGAATGTGGTCTTGTAATAGTAGATATTATTCAAAAAACATGCCTGTTAAGTATGGGTACACCTGATCTTTACGGTGAGTTCGTAGTTAAAAAATTTCATTGACTTCAGTGCGAAGTTTAAACATAAAGAAATTAAATGGAATTCAACCTGTTTAGGTTCAGCAGATCCATATCAAAGAGTTCCTCGCTCACCTAAGCGAAATCAGACTGAAAATAATTTAAGTGACCCGGGTGATAGATGTAAATCTCCAACATCAATCGATCAGGTAAATTTTTGTTTTCTTCTTTTAGATTTCTAATTTTCTTTTTCCATCATGAACTGTCAAAATCATAGGACGATGCGAAAATACAATAGAACTTGGTTACAGCAACAACTGGTCTATAACGTCAGGTCTTCTGTGGTACAAACATATTCCTCGTAAGAAATGTGTTTTTCAGCCCTGCTTATTATGACAAACAAATACCCTGTGAATGTTTCCGTGAATATACCCTGTGGATTATACGCGTTTTTACATCCATAGGAGCGGGATGCGGGGAATGCAAGGGAATGTACTAATATCATGTATATTGGATATCCCGTGGGGAATACAAGAGATGCGGTTTTAAAAAAAAATTTTTTTTTCTTCTTCATTGTTGATGGTAGGCTTAAAAATCAGTAAATCTTAAATTAGCCAAACTAATTAAGTTTACGTCCCATGATGATAATTTTCCACCAACAAGACTGATATGAATCTCGATTTCTACGACAATCGTTTATAACGACATAATTTTTTAGGTCTCTTGGGATGTTGTTATAACCAGGTTTTACTGTAAATGTGTTTATTTGAATAGTTTTCATTTTATTATGTGTAAGAATTACTGAGTTTAATGATCAGCCTGGCCTATGGATTTCTACTGAACTTACAATCGATTGAATTTTGACTCTAGTGAGCAATATGTCAAATTTTGATAATTTTCTCTCTATTATGTTATCAGTGGCTAATAAATTTTGTCATTGTAAATGACTTTTTAAGATAACAGGGATAATCGCTCATTCCTTCTGAATTTTTTACTTATAATTTGAATTAATAATGAATACTACTGTAAAAGTCATTTAATCCAGCAATTTGATGGTTTTATAATGTGGAAGTTGTGGAAAATGGTTCCATTTTTGGATTAAACCCAATTTTCTGTTAATTTCTCAATCCATTTGGACCATGTTGGAATTTCTTGATCCATTTGTATACAGTTTGCTGTGATAAAGCTTTGCTGTCATATTGTGCTGAACGTCTTCAATGGATTTCTGCTCCGGGTACATCTTTAATTGCAAAAAAACTGATCGCAACACTCTGTTCTTCCTTGGTACAAATGGAAAGTGGCCCATCCATTTTATTGCATCAGAGTGCAAAGTAAACTGTTTGATGATGCTGAAACTTCCCAGAGTTGCCATCTATTGGCATGCATGAGTTCTGCCAAACAGAGCATTAAAACACGTATGCCAATACTTGTTGACTTGCCCTCGTATATCTTCTTAATTTTTTGAATGCTTTTCCTCATTAAAAGGATCCAATCTTCTTTATTAAACCAAACAATTTTTATACTGTTTTGCGAGAGAGGAATTTATGGAGGGGGTAGGGTAGAATTTGCTTTCACTTTTGATGATCCAGCAGTAATTTGGTTCCCTCTGTGCTGGATTAAAGGACTTTTACTCTTTATTTGCTGATGTGTTCTGTGCAGCCATTTTTTCCAAATATTTTTATCTGGAAAAAATGTTATTATATCTTCCTTTATTTTTTTTTTTTTATTTATTTATTTTTTTACAATGATACGAAGCTTGAAAGCAATATCATGGCACTGTCTGCATTGCTTTTTGAGATGTGAATAAGCAGTTAAAGTAATTTCTAATACTACAATAACACTAATTTTTTTTTTTTTTTCCATTTGGAAGATTGTGGTATTCTTAATTGTTTTTTTAAATGTGAAATTGCAAGCTTTTAAGGTGGCGCACATGTGCCCAGTATTAGATGAAAGAGGTTGCATTCAGTTCATTTTAGTATACGGATGCATCCATTATATTTTTTTTTATGCACATAACTGCCAGATTTCAACCCGTTATTCATATTTTTTAATTACTCAACTTGTAATTACGTATGGCGAATGGGCGAGAATTGTGCAGTACATAAATGGAAAATAAGTTGTTTTGACCATTTCTAACTAAGATTTCTACCTTCAGCGTAGAATATAAAATGGGGAGGGGGGGGAGTATGTCTTGTACATGCTTATTGAGAAAATTATAAAATACAATGATGTTTGTATTTTAATTTGATAAAAATATCAAAAGATTACAATTAAAGATGTTGCATTTGACATTTTAAGCTACTCTTAATTAATATTATAGGAGTGGCCACGAAGTGATGAAATTTAATAGGAATGTAGATATGCCATTGAACATTTGTGAGTTTTAAAAAAATGTTTACTTTTGCATTACTTATTGTATCAAAGAAATAAACTAAAAGACACTGGGCATCCTCTTTGTCATGGGAAATGAATGAGTCCATCATTAAAAAGTCAGAGTTCTGTTTAAAAGTCAAGTATTGGAAAGCGTAGAAATTTTCAAGTTATGGATCAAGATAACCAATCAACTAGTTGTGTCCCATGGCCAAATGTATAATTTGCATCCCATATCATTTGCGTCCTGTTTTCTAAACAGCTGGGGATCGGTTTGATTCCAGAAATTTCATGATATCAATTGTATCCCAAGAGAGTCAATTGCCTTCAGATGTTTGAAGGCATAAGCTGATAGCTGATCGGGTGGAAACTTTAGGAGGAATGGTTTATAAGAATCAATTGGTTTTAACTAACAACTGAAAATTATTGACATTAAAAACTTTTTTTGTTTTATTTATCTTCTGTCCATTGATACTTTTCTCACTCTTTATGGGTAGATTGATCTTAATCGCTATCCAGAAAGACTACTGCTTGTGAAGCATTTCATTCCTATTTAAATTCATTATTTTTATACTCATTTTGGCCTTAAAAAAGATTCGACGAGGGTATATCAAGATAAGAAGCATTCGTACAACAAGGGTGAAAAAAATTGTATTGCGTATACAAATTAATCAATATAAAGCCAATGTCATTTTCTGTATTGCGTATGTTATGGCAATGTCATATAAAATTTTGCCTTGTACAAGTTCGTAAATTTTCCATTGCCAGTTTCATAAATGTATTTGGCATATAAATATGGTGATAAGAAAGTTTTATTGAAACTGAAAGTGTAATTAATAGGAGATGGCTTTTTCCATTTTGGCTCTATTTTAAGGGCCAGTCGCTGGAAGGGAAATTTTTGGGATGTAACTGATACGTAAGGGGAGGAAGGGGGAACGTTTAAGATGCACTGATGTGCTTTGGAAAATAGGATGCAACTGATTTCCTACAGACAGAAGGAGGTATCAGTGTATTCGCAGAAACTTACTTTACAATCCTGTTAAGTTTCATCAAAATTGGTGGATATATCTAGAGTGTGTCTTTGTTATCTGATAAAACTTAAAAACTTAACGTTTTTCAAGAATTTAAAAGATTGGAGAACAATCCCCTGTTCTCTCCGAATAAGTTTTAAAACAGATAAAAGATTTATGTTGTTTAATTAATAAAAAGTTAGTTTTCATTTTTTTTTTAAATGATTGTGATAAGTGTTTTAGTACTCTTGACGGAAAAAAAGCCGGAAACATCACATGTATTTACATTAGCTTCAAAAACAATTAATGAAACAATAATGATGTCAAAATAATTAACAGAATTTATTTTATTTTAATTATATGCTGAAAAGCATTTATTTGTGTCAGTCTGTTTGTGTATATGTCTGTCTGCCTGTTAAATGACTTCTCAAAAACGGGTTACTTTTCAAATTTTTTTTTCACTGAAATTCTCAATGTCATTGGTAAAAACGTTAATGTCTTTGAAATTGGTGTAATGGTCATGCGACCGTTGGAAACCAATTAACATTTTTCAAATGGCAATTCATCACATATAATAAGTACAAGGGTTGCAGACTTTTACCGAGACTTTTATGTGTAAAAAAGAAAAGATATAAGATTTCTATTTCACTACGTAATCCCCCGATAGGTTTATGGTTTTTCTCACGTTTTACAAGCAGCTAAATATCTTTGGCATAAAACGTTTTGTCTTTCAACCTTCACTTTTTAATTACTGCTGAAATGCAAGAACTCTTTAAAGGGCACGAAGAGATAAAAAAAAACAACCTTGGAGCAAGATCAGGAGATTAGTAGTTGCTCCCAACCCAGTTTTTGCAGTGTACAGAGAATGCTGTATGAGATCGGGCTTTGTCCTGTTTAAAAAGACCATCCCTGAAGAATCCATGCCATTTTTTCCTTAAAGCATTGTGCGTGTCCTTCAGAACTTGGCAGCAGTAATCACTGTTGATTGTCATCCCACGAGGCAGAAATCCATACGAGTATCACCTAGCTACCATCCACATGGACGTATGACCTTTTTTGAACTACTTAGAACAGAAAAAATGGAAGGAAAAAAATTCCACGACCTGGAATCGAACCAGGAACCATGAGTATCACGTTCGTTGCCTCTACCAATTGAGTTGAGTGCCTGCCCTATTCTTAGGCTTCCATCTTGACTATCTTATAGTCTTTAGGACACTCAAAGATAGGCTTGCTGTACCATTTCTATGATAGCTCAATTGGTAGAAGCAGCGAGGGTGATATTCGTGGTTCCTGGTACAAGTTTTTCCTTCGATGTTTCTGATAATACCTTATGCTTGGAGTATTTCCTCCAGTTTCCATTTATTACTTTCTTACTTATACCACTCTTATGCCTTATTGTGGCTGATGCCCCCCCCCCCCCCCCCCCCAGACTATATCTGAAGTTCTCTGGTAAATTTCAGCTGGTTTTACCCCTTCATTCGCCAAAAACTTCATCGCAGTATGCTGTTCGATTCACACACTAACACCTTTGATTGCCATTTTTATTACTGGTCACTCATGTAGCCTGTGATTGGCGCAACATCTATCGGTAGAAAAGACACTTTGAGCTTCACATGACTGACAACAGATTTCGCAGGCATGGCTTTGAAAAAATAAGTCTTGGTTTGCCTTGAACCACATATGTAGTTTGGAAATAAATAGAAACAAAAGACCATAAAGAGTATTTAATTTTCGAAATACTACATTTGAGAACAACTTTTTCAAAGTTTTCCTCAAAAAAAAATTCAATAAATCATAAATGATTACAGACATCAAAATTCTGATGTTTTTCAGCGTATTTATAAATTACTTTGTGCCTTGTTTGGATATGGTATTTACCCAGAAAGCACTAACAATTTATTGCACATGTATTCAGAGGTGGATCTGTGAAAGTGGAAGCTCATTTTTGCTATGAATGGCTTACTTACTCTTATAATTGTGAATCGACTAAAGCTGTTGGATGACAAATAAGCCGTCTGCCTTATTACAAGTCTTTCCAGGTCTGATTTGAAAAACCAGCAGGGTTCATTCTAGACTTAAAAAAAAGGCTGGGTGCTAAGGGCTAAAAAAAAAAGGGCATGACCTTATCAAAAAAAGGACACTTTGCCCCCCAAAAAGGGCATTATGTTTTCAAAAAATTTTTTTTTCCCCTTTATGTTCTTTTTGAAGTTCCTTAACTCTTTTATAAGATTTTTAGATTTTTCTCTGCGGGCACATTTTTGAATGTCGGGACGCGCGATCAGGATCAAAGGGCAGCGGGCTGGAAAATTTTCATCAAAAGGGCAAACGGGGTGGTGCGCCTTGTAAACCCCGCCTAAAATGAACCCTGCACAATATCCAGACATTAGATTGGTCTTCTCCAAGACTTAATCTGGAATAAGGGAAGAGGTGGAATTCTTATTCCCATCTGACAAACAGCAAGAGCATTCCCTCTCAAATTATTACAGTATAAACAAGAATGTGGTAATTAGAGCCAGAATATTAATTTCTGTACAGTGTGCAACTTCTTTAATATACACTGAAATTGGATTAGGGACCTGTTATGAAATGATTCATCGTAATATGGATCCTGTATAGGCAATTGATGATGTGACCCACTTACAGTGAAACCTTATTTTATGACATCATGCAGACAAAATTTAAAAAATGTGAAATCAGGGAAAATGATGGAAGATATACAGTATGCATTTTTCCAAATATTACAAATTGTCACTTCTTAAGCAGTCCAAAACTGTGCTTTGTTTACATTTTTCCTATCAGTTCAAAGAATGTAGTTTATTTTCAACATTTGATACTGCTGCCACCTGGAGGATGAAACAAATTCGGTTGCTCACACAAATAAGAAGAAATAAAAATAAAGAATACATTAATGTATACTTTCTTTTGAAAATGTATCTGCCATTGCACCGAGTTATATGTCGTCAGTGAAATAACAGATTTTTAAAAGAAATTTTTTTCCTTTTAAAATATGTTATCTTAATGTGTAAAGAGTACATATTGTTTTGAAATTTTTAAAATATGTTGTTAACCCAGACAATTGAACACCCAACCCAGATATCCAGAAGTTTTGTCGAAATTCTGGACAAGTGGCAACACTTGAGATTGGAATACATTGCCAACAAAGTGGCTGCAATTTAATTCTGGTTCTCGGTTATAATGGTGGTGGTGCACGTTTTTCGATAGTCGAGAGTCAATAGTTGCATGGATTGAAATCGGTGCAAAAATCGAAGTATTGTATACACTCAGGTATAAGATGACCCCCTTTTTTGGGAGCAAAAAAAAAGGCAAAAAATGATTGCCCCATGTATAAGCCTAATGTCGAAATTTTAAAAAATTTATTGACAAAATTACCATAAATTTATACATTGAAAACAAAATAAAAATATAAATGCATTTTCAAAAGCCTTCAAACTCGTCACTGTCATCCTCAGACTCTACGAACACTTGCTGAAACTCGTCAAAGTTTGCCATCTTTCCTTCATTAACGTCATCAAATTCGCAGATTCCTGCATTGTCACTGTCAAAGTTTGTATCCTCAAAAAGGGGATATACACTCCACTGTTTATACATTATGGCAGCCATTTTGTTCTGTAATTTTCATTGCCTCATGACTAAGATGAAATCAATTTTTGAGTCCAGGTGAGATGCTACTGGTGAGACATCAAATTAGAACGTACAATCATGGAAAATGCCAAAGGGAGGAAATGTAAAATTTTGCATAGGCAATGAATGAATTTGTAATGTAAATTCTGGGAAAACGTAAATTTGAAGATTGTAAAATCGAAATTTCACCATAATATTTTGGATAGTTGCAACTCCCATTCAACAAGGGAATTAATCTGGATTTTGGTACCGTATGGATTTATAGAGGAGTCTAAATTTAATTGACCAAAGCACTGATGAGTAATAGGAAAGATTATGTATGACAGGATTTTCATTTGTTTCAGCTTGAATATAAGATGAATGAAAGTGGTTTGCATTTGACTTATTTATATTTTAAACATTTGACATATCACAGCATGAGTACTTGCGATAATTTTATTTGGCTGAATAACGAAGCATCTTAATCAGTAATTTTTTAAAATTATTTTTTTATTGTAATGAATAAAGCTGTCTTTTAATTTAATGAAAAGGCTCTAAATAAATTATTGAAAGTTATTTGTGGTATTTGATAATTCTATTTAATTTGAATGATAAGATAACTTACAGGCTCATTATTTTTTTTTAAATCAGTATTGAGGAGGGAGGTAAAATTAGCAAGGTCCTTTTTTATTATTCCTGGTTAAATTTTATGATGGAAATTTTTTGGTTGCAACACTTATTTAACAAAATCTGTTTTTATATTACATTGTTCAAAAACTCATTCCGTTTTTCCCCCCAATGATTTTCAAGGCTGTTTATTTTATTCAAAAAATATCCATTAATTAATGATATAGTGTCCTTTATGTTCGATTATGTTGTGCCATCTTTTGTCAAGTTTCACAATTCCTTTCTGGATGGAAGAAAACACTCCTTTCTGAATTTTTCAATACTTTTTTTCCACTTTTCTGCTACGGCTTTATTCAATATGGCGATTGGTTATAGTAGATGATCAAATTAACGTAAGACTTAAAAGACACCACACCCTTCCAATCTCGCCATATTGAGAGTATCAGAGTGAGAGCTATAGTCACCAGAACTGAAACGACCAAACCAAACAGTGGCGTCCTTTAAGGACTTCATCACCATACACTTTTTGTAACTTGAACATGTTCTTGGCGAAAATGCTCGTTTGACTCTGTTTTCACAACATTATAGAAAAAATAATTGTTGATCAATACGCACTTCTTTTTCCTTGATGGAAGGTAAAAGTGTCAGCTGTCAAATGTGCACAGGCTTGAGTGGTATTGAGTACATTAAATTTACAACTACAACAATTTATAGGAAAAGAACGCAATGAATTTTTTGAACAACCACATGTCTTAGCTGGATTTATTTTAAGGGTATATGTAGGTAATGTTTCTTTATAATATCAGGTAAATTTATATCCAGCATAATTGTCATATTGCACTTTCACATAGCAATAGTTAATTGTTTAGCCTGTGAATTTGATTTTGATAAATAGAAAATACTTACATATTATTATAGTTATTTAGGTTCAGGTTCATTGTATTTTTTTCTTTTTCTCATACGTACGAGGTATTTACCTGGAAAAGGTATTTAACTCTTCCTTGAATTTAGTCTAAATTGTTAAATGTTTAATCATTTAAAATGGAGAAAGAACGTTCTTAAAATGAAGAAAAATAACACAACCGGCCATTGGAATTTGAAACCAAGTTTAGAGATTTTTGGTTCTTCATATCTAGCATTGATGTAGTCAGTAATGTTTATATTTCCCAACTTTTCCAGTTTGCTCTTTTTCTATTGCTATGTTGAACCTTACACTCTTTAATATTATGTACCGTAATAGCACAATCTGCATGGGAGAGCAGCATGAAAGTGTAGAATTTAATATAAGCTTTGCAAGATAATTAATCTTCTTCAGGAAAAACTGAGATTTCAAGTCTTTTCTTTTGCTCACACTTTAAGAAATTCATTAGCTTATTATGTTTGAAGCAAAATTACAATTTTGTAATTTGCTTGAGTTAATAAAATGTTGAGAATGTGAAAAGAATTTCAGCATTATTATTGTGTGTGTGTGTCTACTGATTTAGTACATACCCAACAATTACAATAAAATGTTATCTCACTCTTCTTTTTCCTTGAAGAATATTTTTTAAATAATTATACAACAGGATGTCTTTAATTTGATGTCAGTTACTGGACATTTTGATTACAAAGTTTCCAGTAAGTTCAACAAATGAAAATGGATATTGAACAATTTGTGCTATTGAAAGGATAAAATAAAGTAGCTTCCAAATAGTACAAGTCCAGGTTCTGTTGGGACTGTACAGGGTGTCCTATTAAGAACTGGTGGTTTTTAAAATGGATTAGCAGGCAAATGGTGACAGTTATTAAAGTTATTCTTGCAGGAGATTAATATGAAAGGTCAGGAATTTGTTTTGGTACTTTCCCTTATGGTTTACACGCCGACCTTTTTTTGGACTGCGTGTAATGACATTCTTTTGGTTCTGCCATGATATTTGCTAATTCATTGGAATACAGTAATACAGGTGTACAAGAAATTCTTACAAACTTTTTACGTATGAATTGGCAGGTATTAATTGGATGTTTGCGGTCGGCCATGACGCACACCAACCCTATAGGCCTTTAAGAATGTCATTATATACACGCAGTCCGAAAAGATTGGTCTGCAAAACACAAGGGAACGTACAAAAACTACCTTACCTCACACATTAATCTTCTGCAATAATAACTTTAATAACTGTCACCTTGATCTGCTATTTCATTTTATAAACCATCAGTCATTTTTTAGGACACCCTGTAGATAAAATTTCTCTTTAGTCAAATAAATATCGAGAATTGTTCAATAAAACAAAATATTGATTTAATCATCTAAATTTATTTTGTCACCTTCAAAATAGGCCCAAACAAATTAAGCCTCTTTTACTGTTGGTAAGCTATATTTATCTTCAAATTAAAACATTTTGCATTTTTTAAAATTCAACATGTGTAAGTAGAGCTCTCGTATTGAACTGATAGACAGAAACTTGACTTCTGATTCTTCCTTTACCTTTCTTCTTATACACATTTTGAGACAAATGCCATGTGTCTTGTAGTGACCCTTTTTTGGTTTATTAATTAGATGTGCCATCTTTTTTTCTTTTTTTTATTTTTGCTGTTAAATTTATTTATTTGTTTGTTTATTTATTTTTTATATTATTTATTTATTTGTTTGTTTGCTTTATTAAACATTTTTTGGATGAAAGATTTGTGTGGTGGATTAGATACTTAATTTTGTCTATTTATATACGTTTTTATGTGGATAAATTTTATTTCAGACACACATAGATTCTCGACCTTCTATTACTCAAGGCAGTTCCTCTTCTCCTAGCTCTCCCCCTACTTCTTCTCTTTTTGAACTGGTTCCTCGTGTTGAATTAACAAAATCTATATCTGCTGAGGCTGGACTGACTTCAAGTGATGATCCAAATTTGTCAACTGAAGAGCTGAATAAAATTGCACAATCACAGAAAGCTCATTCTTCCAGCAATATCACCTCCAGAAATGGAAGCGTAACTGATTACAGTAAAAACAATTTACCATGTAATCCAAGCGTATTAAGAAGAGAATCCAAAACAGTGAGCTCTGGTGATTCAGACAAACTTATGCAGTTGAATTTGGATCCAGAAGAAATGAATAAATTGGAAAAACTTCGACGGCCAAGAAGTTATAGTTGGAGAGGATTCAGTTTGAAGAAAAAAATTCTTTCGGAAAATGTAGTCCGGCAGAGTTTTTCAGGAGATTCTTCTTGTGACGAAATTCCAGTTCCTAATTTTGCGTTTACAAAATGTGAAACTGACGTAAAAAGTGCAAAAAAATTGAAAAAAAGAGGAAGCAGGGGGTCAGCTAAAAGCATGACTGTTGACCTCAGAAATCTGAGTGATGAAGATAGCCCTAAATCACCTGTTGCAGGTGGTGTAATGAAGCTACTTTCAGCTACACCAAAGGGTATGTGACACGTGTTATTAGTATTTCTTTAACAAAAGGGGTATAAAAAATGTTTTTTAGCTTTTCCAAATTGAGAAATGTTTGGTGCCTTTCAATGAATGCTCCTTTTTCTTTCCTAGTTACTTATTTTGTACTTTGTTTTATTTTTATTTATTAATAACTTAATGCTTAAAAAGGTGTCCTCTTTTCACCATAACTCAACTAACACGTGCTACTTACCCTTCCCATTTCAGCAGCTACTGCATGAATTTCTTGTAAAATATATATTTGAGCTTTTAATCTGTTGCTATTGCATGATAATAAATGCTTTATTTTTAATAAAGATTATGAGCTTTTTGCATTTATACTTAACAAATTGCCATTTAAACAGAATAAAAGTAACTTTTTGAATTCATAAATTATGAAAACCATTCTAAATCTATATATAAACACTATAAAGACTTATAAAAGTCAACAACAATATAAATAATTTTGATTATAAAGTTTGTTTAGCATTTTGATAAAAACCTTTAGCCATCAATTTTCAATAATGTTAAGAAATATATTTTATCTCTTGAAACAAATTTTACAGATCACTTAAATCTAATTGTTGAAAGAAAATTTAAAATATGCAATTGAATTTGAATGAAAAGACTGGCTTCGGATATGATGAAATGAAAAATTAAAAAAAAAATTGATATTAAATGATTCAGGTTGAATTTCTTGAAGTTTCTTTAGCTGTCTGGAAGGTTATCCTGGTTTCATTTTATATGCTTAATTATTAATATCATAAAACAGTAAATAATCATGACATTTCATTATTTTGATATTAATTTTAGCGATTGTTTTAAAAAAATAATACAGATTATTACTTAAATTATTTAATATAATTTTTACCCTATAAGTGATCAATGTAGTCTTTAAAGCAATTAGTATTATTTAAGTTTTTTGGCTTAAATTAAAAAACAACAACTCTATACTGTATAATAACTGTCTAAAGTAATAATTGTCTAAATTAACATTATAAATTTTGAATTCTAAATAAGATATTCAATCGTGAAATAACTCGGAAAATTTGTTTTTTTGAGATAGGATGACACAATATAGTAATTCCTTCATTATTTTCAGCAAAATAATACACGCAATTATTTTGATAAAAAGAAGAAAAAAATCCAGCATCAATATAAATAATATGACTGTTTATTGATGGCTGATTTCAAAGTGAATCTCAGTGGAAGTAGATGAGGAAAGCAATCTCACAGAGACACAGTAGTCACAGAGGACCAATCCAGGGATGTTAATCGGCCAATCAGAGGAGACCACCCATTCAGTGACTTCTGAAAGGAGGGTGTCTATCCGATTGGCTAGATGTTATCTCTGATTACATTGAGAATTAAGTAGACATCAATGTTCATTTGATTATTTAGTAAGAATCCACTATTTTTTTCCTTTTTAAGAATGGCATATTTTTCTAATAAATTCAATTTCAAAGAAAAATGCTGGAAAGTTGGCTTTCATCAGTAATTTGCAGAGTTATCCTGAGAATTAGAAGAATCACGAGATTAATATGTGATTTTTAATGAACAAGCAAAATTTTTAAATAAATTTTGAAAGGTCTTGGAATATATACTCCAAAAGCTCAAATAACGAGATAATTGGAAAATAGAAATTCATGATCCTTGGATTCAACCACGAACTAGGCTTGTTGCTCTACCTACCAATTGAGCCATCAATACAGAAATTATTTCTATATTAAAAGTCGCTTTTCTAAAAAATCACAAATTTTATTTTCTTTCTATATTAAATTGAGCTATCAATATATTAATAGGTGAATTTTTTGAGAGAGAAAATCCATTATAGTACATAAATATTTTTCTATTTTAAGATTAAGGTTATATCTATGAAAATTAGTTATTTGGGCTTACAAAATAAAATAAAAAAAAATAGAAAAATAAATATTTTAACCTATTCCATTTGTTATGTTAAAAGATATGTTAATGTTTCTTGATAAATTACTATTAAATTTTGAAAGTATTCAAAAACACAGAGCGACTAGAAACGACATTATGATAAACGTATAACTGAAAGTTTCTTTAAATAATAAGAAATACAGGTAAGATTAAAAAAAAACATCAATTTTATTTTATCAACTTACAGAGAACATCTGAAATGGATACTTTTTCTATTTTTTTTTTTTTTTTTTAAACCTGAGCTAATAATAATCGTATATAATTTTCAAAAGATGATATATTGATGGTATCTACACTTAATTTTAAAATTAAAATTTTCTTTTAAATGCTTAATAGGTATTGGTGAGTATATTTAAGTACATGTATATTGTATTTAATTTACAAATAGTAAGAATTATAATGTGTTATGATTTTACGTTGTGTTTTTTTTTTTTTTTTTTTTTTTTTTTTTTTTTTTTTTTAAATTCTCCAATTTATAAATTTTCTGATATGATAACTTATTGGGTAAGAAAAATAAAAAACAGAGATGAAGACCAAATTCCTAGATAATATGGAGTGTAAAACAAGTCCTGTCAAAGATTTAAAAAAAATGATATAGTATTATAAAGAGGGAAAGTGTTATGATAAAGGAATAAAATAACATCCACACAAAAATATATACGAGGCCTTTCTGTCTTTTTTATCAAGGACCTTCATCAGGTAAAAACATTTCTGAAAGTATCAACTGATATTCTCATCAGCAAAGGTTTTGAAAATATTTTTTGAAAAGTATTGACGCTTTCATTGTTTATTTTTGAATCGTCATTTTAAGAACTCTTTTAAATAGGATGAAATTTTAAAGTTTCAAACTCTCATTTTCTGTGAATGAAAGAAAGAGTGTTGATTGCTTGAATTATCTGCATTGAAAAAAATAATGCCTCTAATTTGCAAAATTGATCCATTATATTTTTAGCATATTAATTTATTTGATAAAATTTGAAAAGTTTATTAAGATTATTCATGAAGAATGGATTTAGAACAATTTCATGAGTTAACAAAAAAACAATAGCTTTTAGACGTTAACCGCTTTGTTTTTTGATAATAAGTTTCTGCAAATGTGCTTAATACAATTTCATATTCACTGGATGACTTTTTTTTATCAAGCACATCGGGGTAGCAGAGACTTACAACAAAATATTTTTGAGCATTACCAGTAGCTATTCCTCTTTTAATATTTTTTTCCCTCCTGACAAATAATGATTTTTTTGTTGTTCACAATGTGTGTGTATTGTGTAGAAAAATTAAGATTTATCATTTTAGGTTGGCAGTTTCGCCAGTATAAAACGATACATTATTAACAGTTAACTCTTATATTATCATTTTGATCTTGACCATTATATGTAGAAAATAGCAATCTTTAATTTTAACACAAATAAATATAGAATCCAGATTTTTTTAATTTTTTTTTCCCTTGTGAAAGTTTAGACTTTTGAATTAACACTGCTATAAAATTTACATTTAAGTTACATAATAAAAATTAGGCCTGAAAATTTTTGTCTTTTAATTCCATTATAGGTAAAGTAAAAACTAAATTTCATTAATTATTTTGTGCATTAAATATCAAGATGCTTATAGTAATATTTTAAACTAGTTTTTTGCTATTATTAAGTAAAGAATAAACAATGTTTGTTTACATTTTGAATTTTAATACATATTATAGAATGATTTGCTAAAAACATTTTTTGTCCAATAAGTATTTTTTTTTTATTTTTTATTTTTTGCTATAATTACTTCCAGTTAAGTATTATTTTTGAAACAAAAGTATTGGGGGGGAAGAAGAAAAATTTTTGGATTTTTTTTTTCAAGGGTGAGGGGGTAAACTATCATAACTAGAAGTCTTGATGCAAGTCTTAAGGAGATCTCTACATTAAGTGACTGAAGCGTGTTTCCTACCTTCAATAATTCATAGATTAATGGAGTATGCCTGAGCCCAACGATGGGCAAGCAGCAACAAAGGAAACCACAAACGCCCGAGATGAAAAGGACAAAATCGCAAGGTATATATATAAAGTTCAAAAATTACTTGAAGAATGGCTCTGATGGACAAAGGCAATGTTAGGCCCAGTGGCTTCTCATGCAATGATAATTTTTTAATTTTAATATCTGTCCCTTGCTTTCACAAATAGAAACATACATATTTAAGAAAAATATTTTTTTAAGATTTGAACAGTTTTATTAATTATTTTATTATTATTAATATAATCTTAGTATTATTATTCATATATTGAAAGAAAAATTTTTAAGTTTGTAAATTGTCCATGTATGTAAGTATGCTTAAAGGTTTTGTCAAGGGGGGAGGCCGTGGCCTGGTGGGCTTTCACTGAAACACAACTTCTGTGAAGTTAAGCAACATCAGGCACAGCTAGTCACTGGATGGGCGACCATCCGTGATCCACGATT
>JAHWFO010045454.1:6624994-6695238 GCA_023313115.1 Rhysida immarginata | reverse complement strand
GATTAAGGAGATGTTTGTCTAACTACCACTAGAGGGAGACACCTCCTTGGTTGCCAGATAGCACACTGTGCATGCATTCTTATTACTTTTTAAGCAGCCCTCGTATTTGCAATTGAACATATAAAGATATAAACAATATTAATTGCTTCATGTTCAAATATAGATGTAGCTAATTTTTAAATTTGTTATAATGCTTGAAATATAAGGATAATTTGGAAAAATATCAGAAGTTTTCCCTTAAGTAGCCTATGCCAAATATGATAAAAAAATGAAAAAAAAAATGGTTTGTAAAGCACATCCCTCAGATATAAACTCATGTTAATCTTCAAAATAAATTCATTGATTAATATGTTTGTTGTGCATATATTTCATTTATTGTATACCATCATGAAATGCCATTTTTGATATGCCTTTAAGTTCCATTTCACTCAGAATGTTATTCACTATTTGAAAGTGTCATAATGCCAGTCTTCTATATTAGCAAATTTTGGAAAGCAGAAGATAGTCTACAGGAAGAGTTTGTTAAAAATCAAAAGATCAACCTGAAAGTTTGGTATTCATTGTTTGCCCAGTGTTATCATATTTTGTCATCATGGACCCCCCCCCCTCAGAGTATTGGGGCCGGTATGTTATTTTATTAAATCACATTTGTAAATAATTTTTGAATGTAAAAGAAATTTTTCTTTTGGTTGAAAGAGGGTAAGAGGGTAATTTAGAAATTAACTATGACTGCCCTCAGATGCAACTTATTGTAAGAAGTAAAAATATTGTGTGAAGGGATATAAGTCGAATAGGTGTTATAAGTTGAGATTAAATGTCAACTTCTCAGCTGGTACTAATTGTAATTGTTTGTTATGTTTATGGCATCAAGGCATTTTGTTTAACAATTGTGATTTGTGGAGGTGTTTTTTGGACGGAAAGCACAGAGGTATTTGAGAACTAGTTCATTCCTGTCATTCAAGGGTTTTGCAGGTGTGACCTCAAGCATTAGTGGGCTATATAAGATGTTGCATGTCCCCATTGCATAACTACCCTTTTTGAACTGTTGTGTGAACATTTCGGACTGAATGTCATTGTACTGGATTGTCCCAAGTACCTACTATGTATGTGGTGCTGACTGGATTCATCTCACCTCAAAAATTCGATACTAGCTTAAAAATTGACATTTAATCTTGGTATGCAGGTTTTGGGCCATCCATAGGAAAGTATTTTGATGAAAAACAAGAACATTAGATTCATGTTTAATGATGCGTATGCAACACACTTTCTGTATCAGAACATTTGGATTGCACCTTGTATATGTGTGTGAAAGCTGTAAAAATTAAATTAGAAATCTATTTATGTGAAAACAGTTTCTGATGATAGTGTTTTTCCTTGGGTTATTTTTCTTATTAATTATTTGGCTGAGTAAAAATTTTCTGGTATAAGATTAAAGAAACAAATCTTGCATTAATGATTTATTTTTAATTAATAGATTATTTACATCTGATTTGAAAAATATTTGAGATATTCATGTTTTGTTTTATCAACTTATTCTTTTATCACATACTCTTAGCTACTGTTAAGTTTGTTGTTGTTGTTGTTTTTTTTTGATTTTTTTTTTAGCAAAAGGTTAACGAATAAGTTAATTGTAAAATGAGTACAGGAGGATTTTTTCATGTCATACCTCCAGGTAATTAGAGAATAATAGTAAAGAAAATTCCAAGGCATGCACCTTGAACCAGGGACCTTCAGGTTTCCATCCTGATAGTCATAATCACTAAGCAACTGTGGATGTGGAAGCTGTTGCTATCAAACATGTATTATGTGCATGGGTTACAGTGCAGGTCTTTGCTCACAGGACATATTTTCCACTTATCATTTTAATAGTAAAGATAGTCCTGGCTTATAAAAAAGTGCAGGCAGCTTAAAAATTTTAGGCTAAACATTGATTCAGACGTAATATGTTCAGTAAATTTGAATGAGTTTTCTATTATGTTGACAATGATGACAAAAATTGATTGTCAAACCTCTTCCAACTCGGAATAATGTACGAGTTTCGTTTTCCATAAGTTGAGAGATGTGTCCTATAAATTAGCCATGAATTTGTAAACTGTTGTCATCCCTTGGTCTCAAAGGAAATTGAATTTAATTTAACACTGTTTGTACTACATTCAGAATTGTAAAAGTTTACTGTTGAAATTGAGATATTTCCTTTTACATGTAATTGAAAAGTCCTTGGTGTTTTACATTGACGTTACCAGAGATTTTTTTTTTAATCTCCAGATTAGAATGAATTCTTATTTAAGTATGAGTATATTGCATGGACATTAACACTTTCACTCTCGATGATTTTTCTGTCTGCTGCTGAAAAACCATGCAATTTTGACTTTTTTTATAAAATTTCATTTTACAGTATTTAAATTGATCTGGTATAGAGTTGAATTTATTTGAATGGAAAAAGGTTGTTCTTTCCAAAATGTTACATTAAAAATGACATAATACATTTTAGATTGGCGAAAATTTAATTAAAATCAAATATCAATATCAGTTTTTTTTTTCAAAAACTACAATATAAAGGACTGGTTTATTGTAAAAGTCTTACTTCTTCTGTTTAAGCCTTCCAGTACATAGATATCATATGATATGCTTGATTGAAAACATGCTATTTTTGTTCAGGAGATGTTAACCTTGCAATGATGAAACAAGTACAGGCAGCAAAATCTATTTATTGTTTTCACGATGTCCATCTGTCCGTCTGTCTGTCCCCTTCATAATTTCTGCATTTTTTGAGGTAGAAGGTTGAAATTCGGAATGTAGCTTACTGTGGGCATGTGCACCTTCGCTATTTAGTTTGGCTTTGATTGACCCACTGGGGTTGGAGTTTCGGGGGCGGAAATTAGAGGGGACCAAAAGGTCTACGTGTATTTATGCATATAAAGGAATGAAATACGGTATGCAGGTTCCTCTAAGCAAGATCAAGATTCCTGTAAAGTTTGGGCCAAATTGTCCCAATAGGGTCGGAGTTATGGGGGTGACAATCACTTGGTCTTTAGAACTATGGCAACATATGGATTGTCATATATCATTCGACCGAAAATGATGAGAAAGGAAAGAAGATAGGGTTCTTTTATATTTTCTAAATACAAGGTTCAAGAAAATCAATTTTTGATTAAAAAAAGAAGGGGAGTTAAAAAGTGCAGATGAAGGATTAAAAAAATAGATGAATGCAGGGCTTCCGCTATTTTCCTATAGCTTCCTCGGGAGGCTTAATTTTTTGTTTTAATATAATTCTATAGTAAATATACATGATTAAAATTTTTTAATCTTTATATTTTACAAACTTAATACATCATTTTCTAGGCCTTTTCATATGTTTTATTTAATGATCCATACATAGACATTATCCTGGCTACCATGCCAGTATCCATGCCCCGCTATTCAAGTCGCACACCTTCAACAAGACAATGAAGCAATTAGTTTTAAATGTTTACGTACGATTGCATGAAATAAATCTACAGCAAGCTATTGTTCTGTTATTAGATTAAGTTTTTCTTATTACCGTAAATAACCCCTCTTCCTTATTGATCCCGCAACTGTACTCGTTTCTTCATTGCAAGGTTAACCTGTCCCAAGCTATATACATATATAAATAAGGACGTACAAATGAAAACGAAAATTATTTATTTTATCTAAAGTGTATACAAGGAATTTAAAAATGCTCTCTAAATGTGTTAAGGTATTTATCCCACTGTAAAAAGGCATGTAATTCCTTTATGGAAGAAGTCTTTCGGTTGCATGTGGAACCATTCCAAAACCTCTTCCTTCACTTCATCATCCGACTGAAACCTGCGGCCTTTCAGATATTTCTTGAGATCCCCAAACACGTGAATGTCACATGGGGATAAGTCAGGGCTGTAAAGTGGATGCTGCATTGCTTCCCTTTCAACTTTTTGATGAGGTCTACCGTTGCTTTAGAGGTGTGAGAACGTGCGCTGTCGTGGAAAAGAAGCACTCCTTCCGTAAGAAGTCCAGGATGCTTGCATTTGATGGCCCCATATCGTGCTACGTTAACTGTGGACCTTTTTCAAGAAAGTCCAGTAAAATCGGACCTTTGCGGTCAAATAACATGGTCAACATCACCTTCCCAGTGCTGTTTGCAATTGCTTTTGATTTTTTCGTGATTTGACTTTGATTTCTTTGCGATTGCTTGTTTGAACGAAGCGATCACTCGCAGAGCTTTGAAGCGCAAGTTATCGTTCTTTCTCATGTGATGCAACACTTGCAACCTATTGTTCAATTTGCACGAGGGGTTTTGCAATTGTTGAAAACAAAAACTTAGGATCCTACACGTCGTCTTTTTTTCTCCCCCCCCCCCCCCCCACACACAAATTTTCTTTTTCATTTGTACGACTCTTATAGTATTATTTTTGTTTGGTTAATTAGACACGTCATCAAGTTGGTGATTGCTCCGTGGAAGGCATTGAAAAAACGTTAGTCTTTTTATTAGAATTTTACATTGAAATATGATGCACTATCTTCTGCATTTCCGAAATAAATTCATCACGAGATTGATAACTAGACAGTTCATTCATTTCATATAAAATTGATTTTGGAATTATCAGTTGTTGAACCTGAATTGTTCTCAAATTCCTTGTCAATTTATGATAGTTATCATGATCATCATAATCTTCATCAAGAATATCCAAACTATTTTCTTCTATCAATCAAGAACGTCCAAACATATTCTAAGTTTTAATTTGCTGAGAAATATTTTTTGTCCAAACACTTGCATCCATCTTGTTTTCAGTTCTCGTGCCCATTTAGGAAGAATTTACAAAGTGAAAATTCCTTTTATTTCCCCATAATCTAATGATGAGTGAAATTGTCAATTAATATCCTCAAAAACTGATAAATAGAACGTACAATTAGAAACTCTTGTTAAACAATTGTGAAAGCAAGTGAATGTACCGGTACTTTCTTGGTAATTTTTAACACATTTCTAATCATGTACCATTAAGTTGTTAGGAGTGAAAGTGTTAAGCTGAATATCAATCGTTCTTTCTAAACTTCGATTCACTAAGAGTTTGCAGTGGAGAAACTGTTACGCATTTCCATCGCGGGAGCCTTTTTGCAAAGCTCTAACTACATATGTTTACAGAAGAGAATTTCCCCCGCCCACCTTATTTAACAAGAGCGAGAATCACAAATATTCACCAGTTTCCGTTTTCTTTTGTGCCGGACAATATAAATGATTAAAAAAAAATTCTTAAATTCTAATGATAGTGAATCACAGATTCAAAATTATTTAACAATAGTGATAGTATTTAGTTTCTTCATTTTTCATGTGTTTTATTTTTCAAAGAACTTTCATTGAAATCTATGTGCTTGTGAATGTGTCCACAAAAAATTTTGGAATTTCGAAATTCTGACTCTGGATTCTAAAGATCAAAAAATACAACAGTACTGACCCTGTATCTCTTCAAGAACTCCCCAAAATGGCGAAGCACTGACCCTGTATCTCTTAATAAAAATTCATAAACATGCAGTCCATCTATTTTATCTTGGCAACTGACCCAGTATATTGCTATGGGTAACAGGAGAGGCTTAACTCAAAACCTCTATTCAAGGTTACCTTTAATTCATGGTAACCTAATCAAAGCCCCTTAATCCATGCAGGCTTTGACCTAATTTAACTTCGTCTTGTATCTAGAAATTATGTTACATGCTATTTCACTTGGAAATCATTTTTTATGTGGTGTGAATTAGAGGTACCGTGAATGAAATCACTAGTTGTAAAAAACGGGCACTGGCAGTTGGAGGCTAGCGGCTAACGTGATTGGCTGAATTTGAACTATGATGTTTATCGCTCAAACAAGATCATACGCTTTTGTACGAGGTACGATCAAAAAGTTCCAGGAAAGAGAGTACTTTATTTACAATGTTTTCTTCAAAATACTGTAATTTTTGGGATATAATACTCACCCCCTTCCCCTCCTGACCCCCCCCCCTCCAAAATATATTATTATTATTATTATTATTATTATTATTTAAATCGTATCTTCATTGTGTTTATTATCAGAATATTAAATAATATTGATTTTTTTTAACTTTTATTTTTTTTCCCCCCTGCGTATTATTTCCCGAAAATTACGGTAGTCCCTTTGCGAAGCCATACAATGAGTCCAGTATTTCTGCCACTCTTTTGCAGTATTTTTGTTGAAACGAGTCAAGCACCTTCTGGTGAACTTTCAGCTAGATCCTCATTTTCAGAAAGATCAGTCATACTGTGTTTATAAATATTATTTTTGTTTCTATAATAAAGATTTCGCAAACATAGAAACTTTTTTATATTTATATGGATCAATATCCTTTTTATATATGAAATTCTTTTTTTTGGGTGGAGGTACCCCTCCAAACAACTATGCAAAAGGACACATTAACACAATTTCTCCACTGCAAACACATAGTGAATCGAAGTATAGAGTGATACTGTAATAACTATTATTCTTGTAGGTTGCCTTATGATATTTTGGCATCGATTTTCATAAGAAAACTGTAACTTGCTATAACAAATTTTAACATCCTTTTGCTGTATCGATAGTCTTATAATTAATAATAGTCAAATTATTAAAATTTAGGTTTTATTTATTTAAGAAGTAATCATGAGTTCACTTCCAGATAAATATCAAAATGAAATTGTTACATATATTTAAAGATTTGACAGTCCATTGAGTTTTTTATAATAACTATCTACACAATGTTTTTTTTAATTGATTAAGTTTTCAGAAATACTTTCTACCAAGTTAGAAGTTAGTCCTTGATTTCTTGGTTAACGTTCTAATCATTATAAATTAAAAATTAAATTTTGGCACAGACACATACATTCACACAAAGACCATGTAAAAAGTTTTTCAATAAGGTTTAAATTTTAACCAAAATATTATAGTTCACTTATATTAAGATTTTCTGATATTATGTTTTAGTACTAAAGTATAGTTTATTTTTTTTGTAGTGTTAATACTTTACATAATGACGTTAAAGGGTCACCATTTTTAAATTTATCTTTTAAATAATTTTATGTTTTTCAAAGCCACTCCAGAAGCCTAATTTTCCCATGCCTTAATCCTTGAGCCTAAGCCAAAGCTTTCTTTAGAGCATGAATTTAATCCATAATAGCAAACGCATAACATTTTTTCTTTTAAAACTGCATGGTAGCTGCACTCACCAATTAATTTTGATTTGCATTTTCAATTTTTAATTTAGTATAAAGAAGCATTCAGGCTTTTATATTTATAAACTTTAGTTATTTATGGAAATGGTATGTTTGTTTTTAAATTTACATTTTTGGCATAGGAAAGTTTTTAATATCATTATGGGTTAGTCGTTCATATTTAAGACAGCTTTTTGGTTCAGAACTGGACTTGCCTAATACTAGTTACCGGTATATCTCCAAAAACTCTTTACATTAGAAAACAACAAGATAGTTGTATTTGACATCTTGTTTGTTCCACTTTCATTATTTATTAATTCTATTTGGCGCCAGTCTAATGTCAAATTTCACATTTAAACACATAATGCATTTAAAGCACAGGTAAAATAATTGTTGGAACACAGAATACACGTATCTAAAAACAATTGTAGTGGGGGAAAATGATTGTTAAAGGAGCGCGAGATGATGTAACAATGCGATATAAACAGCGTTTAATGGTTTTTAATGATATTTAATTTTGGAATGAAGTGATGGACGAGGGCAGACGAAAAATAAAAACAAAACTCCAAATAAATTTCAAACAATCATCTACTAATAATGAATACTGGTTTTATAATCTGTTTTCTATAGGCACAGGATGTCTCAAACCTATAGGGAATCGTCCATCTAGAAAAAAGTGGCTTAAATTGTGCTTTAAGCCACAATCAAAAGCGTCAAATGCCAGCCAGTCTGTAAATCCTTCAGGAAACTGGAGTATTTTGAAATAGGGAATCAATGGTACAAATGCATGTTTCAGGCACAAGAATGAATAATGTGTGTGAGGAACGTTTTTGTAAGCTGCTTTTGTTTTCAGAGCAAACAAAGTTTTTTATTCATAAACAACTTAAAACCTTATAGCAATTACTTACAGCTCAGAGCAAGTGTTCAAAGTAGCAATCAACAATATGTGCATTATAGTGGTGCATAAAATTTTGCCGTACTCTTTCAAATAGCCTAGTGTCTGTTGTACAAGTAGACAAGCAGCTTGGACCATGGCAAACTATTATATCAGAAGATAAGGTCTTGTTAAGTGATTTTGTACAATTCCAGTTCAGGAGTTGATACAGGACTGTAGCTAGTGACGGATGCATATGGTGTGTGGATTGTTGTCACTTCAAACATATCTATGGAATTGTTATCACTGCAAACTCCAACATGGGTGAAACAAGCCACCAAATTCTGATGCAGCAGATAGTAGCAGCTTACAAAAACGTTCCTCATGTATTACTTGTTCAAGATCTCGTGATGCCTGAAATATGCATTTCCAACCATTGGTTCTCTATCTCAAAATACTCGGTTTACAGTCCTCTACTGTCTGTAGAACATTGACCCTTGAGGTTTGGTTTGTTTTTAATAAATGTATAAATGTATTTCTGCTTCACTGCTAAAGCTCCTCCTTGGAATGTTTACAAGATTTTATTTAAATCTTCTTTTTACTTATACACTATCTTAATCTCTGGCACATAAAGACATTTCAGTATTAGTGTCACAGAAACCTAGACATTTCTGATGTCATCACAGAAATCTAGACATTAATTAGATTAGGCATATCTGCTTCTGAACCATTTAGTTGATTTAAAATATAAATCATGTTTTTATAATTAATTTTTTTGGAATTATTAATACATGAAAATTAAGTTATTTTTGGTTTGAACGTCTTTCCTCGAGATGATTTTGTTTGACATAAATTGGATTTTATATATTTTAAAAAAAAATATTGTTTAGATCATTTTTATTATATTTAAAGTTTTTATTTATTTTAAGATTAAATAAATATTTTAAAATCTTAAAATTAAATTTTAGTAAAGGATGCATTTTTTCTCCATCATAGATGGCATTTCTGATTACAAATACAGTGCTCCTTTTTTCTGGAAAATAACTTTGTTATATGGACTTGCTGCTACAAATTTGGCATTATGTACAATCACGTTATATAGAGGGAGCACTGTACATTAAAACTCATTAAATAATTAAAATGAATCAACTACAACAGTTGTCTTGAAGAATATGATGATGCTTTAAAAGCAGTAATATGTTAGCATCTTTTTATAGAAATATTAAAACATAGATGTTATTCCTTCAAGGTGATCAAGACCAGCTGAAATGCATCACTTACAGATCAAGTGGTAAATTGTTAAATTATAGTTGTGTTTTGATTATCGATTATACTTTGCTAATTCAACAACCTGATAAAATGGGAAATTTCATAGTTAAATCTTCTTGAAAGTAAATAAAAAATAGATTTGGACTTTTTAAATCCAAAATTCTTTAAGATGAAAAGTCTCGTAAGTTAGACAATTTTGCAAAAGTCATTATCGGAATGTTTATTATTTATATACAGGTGATTCATAAATCCCCCTGGGGTTTTGGAAATCAATATAACCGTATCCATGAGAGAACATAGTGGAAACACTCATATCAGTGGATAGAGAATCTAAGTTTTGTATGTACCCTTGGTGATGCGGCAGACATGAATCCTGTATTAAAATCCTACCACACACCTTCCAACATCTAACAGTCGATGTCAACAACTACATGAGTGATCCTCTCTCATAGCTGGGCTAAATCACCTGGGGCAAACACATGATCTTTATTGATAAAAATAGGAAAGAAAATTCTACGGCCTGGATTCAAACCAGGAACTTTCAATTCTTTCTACTGAATGCACTGAAGTGTGGCACAGGATAAATCCTCATTAGTAATATTCTCCCCCCTCCTCCCCCATTTTATTTGATAGTTTTGTTTACATTAAACAAAAAGCTAATTAAAAAATTATTTTGAGGAAATGTCATTACAATGAAGGGAAAAAAAGTGCATTTGTAAATTACTGTTACTTGATTCTGTCTGTAAATGTTTTTAAAAAATTGTTTATTAAGTTTCTTAATGATACAAGATGTTAATTTTGAAATTAATGCTTTGAAATTATAATCAGAATCACAATTTAAGTTAAAAAGTTCCAAAAAAAAATTAAAATGTTGTTGTTAATGTTTAAAAATCTATTGTTCGATTAGAGAATTAGCAGCTTAGCACAATTGTATAACCTCATTAACAAAATAATTTCATGAAATATTTATAAAATGTAATGGTAGTTTTTAATTTTTTTTAATTTCTCAATTTTTTTTTTTTTTGTTTGTTTTTTTTTTTGATGGTGTACATTTTTTTTCAGATATTTTTTTTCTTATTTCTTTTCTCTTTTTACATTATTTTACATTATATCTGATTTAACAATATTCTTACCTAAAAATATAATTTATGATGCAGATAAAATTGATAGTTCCTTTTCACGGTCAAGAAGTTCAAGCATGTCAAGCCTTGAAAACATTACTTCTGAAGCTATTCAGTGCCTAGTATTTTCTGATTCTTATACAAAAAAATCAGGTGTGTGATGTTATTAATTAATTTTTTACATTAATTTCTTGTTGTTTTTAGTGAAGATTGGGATTTTTATCTCAATAACTCAACCTATTGGTTTTTGAAATAATCTATTATTTAATTTTTATTTATTTTTTTTTTTTTGATCTGTTACTAAAGGGAAAGTCCAGCCAAATATGAATTGTGTCTAAAACTTAAATCAGATACACTTGTGTATCAATCTTAAAGTGTATCTGAAGGGTATAGTTTATTTCAATAATAGATCGATGACAATCTCGAAAGCTTGGAAATTATTAGGCACTCTTTGGCGCGTGCAAGGAGAGAAATATGCGATGTGATGAGGCGTGAAACAAGCATCGCTAAGTGGGCTAATGTTTTTCTTATTGCAGCTGTGCTGGTTAAATGCTATATAAAAATTTAAACGATGTAGAAAAAAAATTTTGATACAGCCCGGCATGTTTGAACTTGAGTCTGACACCCCTGCCACTGATAAAGAAAAAACGTCAGCAGCAACAGAAATATAGATGAAATTTCATTGTAGCAAGATCAGTAATTGTGTTAATGCGCCTCATGCATTCCAATGGATTCCATTCTTAATATAGGTCTACTTCTATATATCTTCTGCGCCCACGAGAAGCAGCATTGACCACATCTCAAATTACCTCTGCGTGTAAATAGAGTGTGTGATGTTTTGTGTTTATGTTAATTACTATCGAATATTTGAGAGAAAATTTCGCCTTATTGTGAATTAGCAACATAGTTTAAAGATATCCAACCATACTTTCATTATTACTGGACTTGGCCCTTTAAATAAAAAATTTATGTTATTATTATTAAATATGTATTTCATTATTATCTTTTCTGTTAGACATATCCATTTCTCCTACATTATGGGTTGGAACCAGTCTAGGGTCTGTTTTAGTTATTATTCTCAATCTTCCTCCAACACCTGAACTGAGACAAACCCAGCCAGTTATAGTTTCACCCAGTGGTAATTATTATTAATTTTAAGATTATTTTATATAAACTTAATTAATGTTTGGTTCAATGTTAAATGCTGTTACCCTCTCAGGAAGATCATGGTATGATGTTATTAGACAGTAGCAGAAATATTGAAACGTAATACTTATTAAAACACGTTATTTGCATTTATTTGTTTGTTAACAGGTACAATTTTTAGATTGAAAAATGCTGTGCAGTGCATAGCATTCTTGGATTGTGGTGGTGGCTTAATTCCTTATCTTTTTGAATCTTGGAAGGATCTAAACAAATTAGATACAAAAGACAAAGATCGTGAACGGATTAGTAAGTTTTTATTTGTTTTTGCTTTGGTTATTATTATTATTAGGTGCACAGGCAATTTTCACACTTTTCAATGCTTCCGTAAATAAATAATGCCTATTAAACATGCAAATATGGTAGATTTAGAACCTGACGCCTTATTACAATAAATTAAAGATTTTTTTAAAAATAGACTTTTTAAAATTATAACTTATACATTATCAAAATTTATTATTGAATATAACAAATGTCTCTTGACAATTTTAAACATCATTTGACCCTAGGAAAAATGATCAAAACATTAAGAGAACAAAACAATCGTGAGATTTTTATGTATATCATAATAAAAGTATTTATGTTTGATTATTTTACATTCACTATATAAAAGCCTGACAACATTGAAAATATATATCCACACATACTGAAAGCTTACAGAAAGTCATAATCCTAACACTTGTCACATAACAATGGAATTCCTATACCCAGACATTAATACTTCTGCCAACATGTAACACGCTCCTTCCATAGGCACTGTGGAACTGCAGCAACCCTAATTTTCACTTGATATTATCAATAACATTCAATAATATAATGAGTCTTTTTTTTTATTTTATTTTTCCCTTTAATTTTTTCTTTATATTTGGACACACGAGGTCTGTTCAAAAAATAACTGAACTTTTTTTTAATTAGGCACAACGGATCATCATAGCGACGAGCGGTTGGCAGCACTGCAATTGTCATATGCTTCAACCTAATGGACTATTTACAAATTTTTATATGTTGTTTAGTTTCTGAGTTATTGCAATTTGAGTACAACGTGTTTCAGTGTTAGTGGCAATTTTTGCAATGTCCGATTTACGAGAGCAACGATGCAACATGAAATTTTGCGTGAAACTGGGGAAAACATGGGGAAAATTCGCAAAAAGAGATCACTGTTGTGGCAAGACAACTCATGGTTCCTTTATCATGACAATGTTCTTGCCCACTGAGCCTTGTTAATTTGCCAGTTTTGTGCCCAAAATCAGATGCCTGTCCTCCCCCAGCCTCCCTGTGACTTTTTCTTGTTTCCAAAATTAAAATCAGTTCTGAAAGGATGTCGTTTCGACTCCATTGATGACATTAAGAAAAATTCATCACTGGCATTGAAGGATATTCCAGGACTGCATGGTAAAGTGGAAATACCGCTGGAACAAATGTGTGAATAGAGGAGGGGAGTACTTTGAAGGAGACAAAGACCATATTAAATAAGCTGTATGTTAAATAAAAAAAAATTAAAAAAAGTTTGGTTATTTTTTGAACAGACCTTGTATAATCCTTAAGCTTTAACGTCAGTAGCCTACCCTCTAGTTCATGAAAAAATTACAATTTTCTGAAGCAACACCCCACACAAAAAGTTATGAGTCACCATTGCTCCTTCCCTGCTCCTTGGGCTTGACTAATTAAAGAATAATTAACGACGCTAATTGGATGATTATGCCATGGAAAAAAATCTCCCATTTTATTGATATTGATGATTTTAGGAACTCCCACGAAGCCATCACCCAACAATCGAATATCACCATCATCATCAACAGAAATGGGGGATAGGCAGTTTGTTGTCATAACTTCTGAAAAACAGGCCCGTGTTGTAGCACTGCCTTCACAAACTTGTGCATTTAAAACACAGCTAACGGAAACTTCTTTTGTAGTGAGAGCTGATGTTATCAGCATGAAAGGTAATTTTTCTGACTTTTCTTTCTATGTTAATTGTTAATTTATATTGCTAAGATGGGATAAATATTTTAATCGAGAGGTGACAATAATATAAATAATGACTTAAATAAATAAAAAATAATATCTTTTTTACTATTAATTATTTAAAAGTAATAAACAAAAGGAAAAGTTCTGTAAACTGGGATCGAACAAGGCACCACTTAGTTTACCAAAATAAAATAATGAACGTTTTAGTTCTTTCCATTCATTTCTAGCAGGATGATTCCATTCCTCTTAACTTTTTTTTTTTTTTTTTTTACCTCTGATTTTTAGATGATGTTTGCCTATGTTGTTACATTGCAAATGGCCATATAGCAATTTTTAGCCTTCCTAGCCTAAGGATTCTTTTGGATGTTGAGTTCGTACCATTGATTGACCTCAGGTATGAAATCATAAAATGTGATTGTTCTATTTACAAGCAATAAACAGTAACCACTTACTTCTGTCTTCTCTTTAAACGTATTTAATATTATACTTCCAAGTGCTGTCTATTTTAAAGTTTCTAACTATCTGAATGGTAGTTCTTGGCTATAAAATATCTTTGCTGAAATATTTCCTCTTTAACTTTAATTTTATTTTTTCTGTTTATTTAAAAATTTCCTACCATTCCATATTAAAGATATTGTTTTCATTTATTTATTTATTTATTTATTTTCTATTGAAGCTCCTCCTTTTATTTTAAATGTTTGTTATGTGTTCCAGCATTCCTTCCTAACTTTTTCCCATATTCAATCTACCTCATCCTTCATTTTTGACAGTTACCAAACATCCGAACAAGGCACAGTTGACCCCTTGATTTCTATTTGGGGCAAACAGTTATATCACAGCTGCGAGAGCGATCAGTAAGTGCGCATGTTTCAACTGGGTAGAAGCTCAATATATCTACCTTGCCTTGCAGTCCAGTCAATGCATGCATTCTGCGTAAAGTGAAAGGAAATCTTAAATGTTGGGAATTGCAAAATGTTTAAAGAATTTGATTGTTCTGCTGATAAGCACTATTTTGTTTTTGTAAAACGACATTTCTGTTTTTTTTTGTTTTCTTTTACTAGTGATTAAATCCTGTTAGTGATTTGAATGAGTTTTTGAGATTTATAATGTTCACTCAAAATTACACTATTGATTTTTCATTCATTGTCAGGTGGTGATCACTAATCCCAAGCTGATGGATAGCAATGAAACTTTCTACTTCAGAGTTTTCATTTTGAGGAAAGTTGTGAAGAAGTTTTTGAGCACCTCCTCATACAGTGTTGATGTGACTCTTTTGGGTTATACGCGGAAGATGAAATGGTGGCTTGATTTACTGAAACTTCTCCATAACTTTTTATTGTCACTGGCAATAAAATTTGCTGTTCTAGTTAATTTCGTGTTTTTGTGAAGTTGATACCGATCGTCTCCAGTTTATGCAAGAGACTGTTCTGCAGAGTCCAGATATAGATCATTTCTTAAGTACATCATGGATCTCATTTCCATAGCTTTTAGATAAATAATATTCAGGAAAGACTTATGAGTCATGTTTATAAAATACAGGGTGAGCACAAAGTCTTTCCCTGATAAAGAAAAATTAATAAAAAAAAAAAAAATCTGTCAGATAAATACATACGGCTCTTTGTAATATGATCTTCATCTCGAAAATTTTTTCTTTAGATTGTTAGTACATTTCAACATGTGCACCTTTCGTAGCTCTAGTACATCTAGACAATATTCAATGTCTCATCACATATTTCCCAGCACATCATCTGTTCCGTCAATATCGCATCTGTTATTCTTAATGTGTGCACATCGTGACCTGGTGTAACAAACATTTATCCGTAATATATCCCCACTGAGAAAGCCTGAGGGTGTTAGATTCTCCGAACAATGTGGGGCCATGCTGTGAGACCATCTCTTCCAAACCATCGGTTGGGAAATGTTGAATCGAGAAATTCACAAACTGATAATGCCAAATGCAGCAGTGCACTGGCCTGTTTGAGGCTTGCATCCATACTCATTTTTAAATTTTCTCTGCACGCTAATTCTCAAGCAGTTTTAAAAGCTTTTTGAAATGAAGATCATAATGCAAAAACTGTATGTATTTATCCTACATAGTTTTTTGTTTTTTTTTCATTAATTTTCTTTATTAGGGACAAACTTTGCACTCATCCTGTATGATAATATATGAAAGCAAAAAATTAATCTTCCCCTCCCTGAGGAAGGTATAGGAAAGAAGTGGAAGCCCAAGTACATTTATTTTTTTATCCTTTTATCCGCTTTTTAACCCCCCCTTTTTTTTTAAATTTATTAAAAAAGTGATTTTTTTTTTAACATATTATCTAGAATATGGAAAAACTCTTCTTTTGTTTCTCATCATTAACAGTCGAATGACATATCGCAAGCTGTCTGTTGCCATTTGAAAGCATGGTGACCGCTATCTCTACAATTCTGACTTCTCTGCTTCATTTTGCCCTAAACTTAATAATGTAGATCCTGCCTAGAGGAGTCTGCATGCCAAAGTTCACTCTTCTACGTACATATTTACCATATAGTTAGATGGACCCGTGTAACTCCCACCCCTGTAAATACGACTCCAGTGGGCCATTCAAAACCAAACTCATTGGTGAATTAGGACATGCCCTTAGTAAGCTACATTCCGTCAAAAACTGTAGAATATATGAAGGAGACTGATGGACAGACCGAAATAGTAAAACTAATATGAAACTCATTCTTCCGCTACTTAATAAAATTTTTAGTTCTCATATCCAGTCGTTTTGAGGGTTTGTTAAATAGTTTGTTGCTATTTAATTGATTTAAATTCTTAATTTCATTTTGCAATTTCTACAAAAAACTATTTGTATTAAAAATATCCTTAATCAGTTGTTACGGTGGTTCAGCCAAATTACAAGGGTTGATGCCTTAGTGTCTTACACTCTTCTCTTAAATAAGTTCAAAGGAAAAAAAAAAAGCAAAATGAGAACCACTTTAAAACTGTCTTCTAGTTAAAATTTTAAAAATTCAATTTTAAACTGAACTTCTGTTTAGATTTCCTTTCATTTATTTTATTTGCAAGAAATCTGATTTGTTGGGATACAAATTTCACAAAAAATAACTCTTGAGTTAAATGTTAAACTTTCATGTTGAGTGTGATGTGCAGAATTGAAATAAGAATTGTGCATCATTCCAATAGGTATTGTTTTGCGTGTTGTCTGACTTCAGTCTATGTATTGTTGTGAATAGGAGTCGATGAAGGGGTTATGTTATGCATATGACTATTGATTTATTGTTGTTTTTCACTGGCCTCTTCTTGCACTCCTGGTGATGTCTGTTTAATTAAAATTACTGATGCACAAGTATTGAATGTTTATTTTTATAATATAGATGCATGGGGGGATAAGCATTTGACATTGTCTCACCGCACTTCCACGTAAACTGTTGACATTTTCTTGCAATATTTCATACTGAGAAATTTTTTTTTCACATACAAAAATGTACACCAACACAACCATACGCACACATTCAGTATATACACTCTAATGTGCACTTATTGCTTGTGTATTTTGTTATTGTAAAGAAATTCGTATTTCAAGAGCACTTGACTCCCAGAAATTAAAAAAAAATTTTCATGCTGACTTTTATTATTTGTAACGATTATTTGTTTTCATTTTTTTTTCATATAATAAATATTTCATCAATAGGAAAGATGGTTATAAAGTAAAACCCTGATTTTTGTTTTTCGTTGGCTCGGCAATAAAAAACTTAAAATGAAGGAAAACGTAAAATCGAGAATTGAGGCTAATAAGAAAATCAATTAAGTACTGCATTTCAAGCAAATATGGAATTAATAAACCATTTAAAAAGTGAAAGTGGGGGGGGGGGGTATTTTATTTCATTATTTTTTTTTTACCACACTATTTGGAATGGAATTTACATAAATTAATAGGAAAAAAATTGGAAAAAAAATAAGTGATTTTCATTTACAGTTATTCGATATCAGTCCATGCTGCCCAATAGGTTGCAGGTCACTTCGTCGATACAGATGTTTCATTGACATAACATTTAATTGACAGATGTTTTATCAATTACACGAACATGTACCTCACAGAGTTCCCACTAAATTGAAATATGTTACTCATCTGAAGCTACTGTCGATGCTTGCAAAAAAAAAAAGAAAATGCAAAATTTTGTTCCTTTCAAAATTTGAGCACACAACCATACAAAGACTCCATTGTTAAAGCCATAGATAAAGCATTGTGTTGCTATTAATACTCTTGACAGAACTTCTTTCTTCCACTACTCAGCAATATGCACGAATTCACTTCACATGAAAGCATTGCAAGTAGCAGCAGACGACAATTGATTGGATTCTCAAGTTTCTAAACAAACTTAAAAATTTTCACATAAATTTTGAATGAAGTGCTTTCGCCGCCGCACAATGCTATCGCTTCTAAGGTATGCTTGTGCGCAAAAAAAAAAAGTGTGTCGTACAACTTCGTGTACTTCTCTTGTAAGTGATATAATTGACAAACAATTGAGAAATTAAATTTATGACAAGTTGAAAATGTGCAAGGTGGGTGCAATTTACCAAAACGAACTTAAAAACTTTATGAAGCGTGTAAATGTGAAAATATGAATGGGTAACATTGTGTAGGTGAGTGGATTAGATAGGTGGGTGCGTGAGAATAAAGCATGAAACCATAAAAACAGAATATTTATGTATGAATTTTATAAATTCAAAAATTCTAGGGCACATTAGTAGAAAGCAGCAAAATGACATTCAATTAGCATTTGGCAATCAGATACGTCTTGTTTCATACCATTGTTGCAACATGGCTTTCATTTGTGGAGTTCATAAATACTTGTAGTACCTCACTGCACTAAGGTTTACATTGTTATATTTAAACACCATATTGATTAATGAGTGAATAGCACAGTTAACATCATCTGTTATCATCTCTGTAATGATTGGTCCAATTTTGAAACTTTTTCAAATTTATGCTTGAATTGAGTCTTACTATATACACGTGTACACGTCACATCGGTATCAGCTGTCATATATTGAATATCGAGCATCGATAGTTATGAGCTTACAATAATATCTGTCGGAGTATTAACCTGCACTCAATACTTCGTAATTATTATGAGGCGAGTATTTGAGGAGCAAAGTGCCACGAGGGATTAAATCGGTGGTTATCTGTGTTTTCCAATTTCATTTCCTGAGTATTGAAAATGAAACTTGATTGTCCTAAGGAAATAAAACTTATCTCTTATGTCAAAGAGCATTGTATCAGTTGGTTGATGAAATGTCCATGACAGTGAAGTGCCTGTCGATGATGTGACTGTCCAGTATCAAGGTGAATAACTGTATGAAATAAAGAACAAGCAGAATGATATGATAAACCATCTGTCGAGCCTTATGCATTTCTGTATTGTACCATCTTTGGAGGCGAAGTAAAACATGACAGAATGCAAAACTAATGCTTGCAGTAAATATTGATGATAATTTTTTACTTTAAGTTTTCGAAATGATCCCGAACCCTATTACGTTTCTTCTTTGAACTAATCCTTTTGTTTCTAATGATGCCATTGGCTAAAATGCCGATTGCCTTCTTTAATGTTAATCCCACAGAACTTGAAGGTTTCAACTTGTCCATTTCGTTGGGCAACAAAGCATAATTGCATGAACTTTACTGGCAATTGCAAATGGAGGTAGTCAGTCTGACAAGAATAAACAAATGCAGTTGCGTGAACATTGTTGCATTAAACAAACATACCCACGGATAATATGGAAATGGTATAAATAGAAATAATACAAGGTGACACAAAAAAGATCAGAACTGGGTAAATTTCATTGTTATAGTAAAATACACTAACCTAAAGGGAATACAGACTAAAAATCCTATTGTGTAAATACAATCATATTTATGATACACAAGAAACAGGAATGTCTCTTTTTCCACAATTATTATAATCCTTTATATAGATATGAATTAGAAGATAGGATAATTTTATAATCTTATAGATGCATTTTGGTAGTCACGTTAACATCATTCACTAAGATAAAGAAATCATTCTTTTATCCTACTGAATGATGGTAACATGGCTACTGAAATGCATATATAAGATTACTCTAAATTTTTTTGCTTTTACTTAGCCAGCAGCTTTTCACTTCAACCCTTTCTCTACAGGAATAAAAAAGCCTTGCAGTGAGTAACTATTCCAAAATGCCTTATATTTTTTTTTTGTGATAATTTTTTTTTTGTAATGAGGAAACTTGACTGTTCATAAGTACATTAATGTCAATCCTATATTGTTTGCTTTGTGAAAAACACTTCGAAGAACTTGTAGTATGATGCCTATAGATGAGGACCATTTGAGTCTATAGTCTTTGGGTGATTGGTCTTAGTTTACAATGATGGGAAGTGCTTATATTGTGATTGATTCTAAAAGGAAAGCATGTGATAAAACTATTTTAAGTTTTCCTTTATCAATCAGTCTAACGTTATATCTCCCTTCTTCTTGGTATAAAGACCATTTATCCTTTATCATTATTATTTAATAATGATCAGTTACTCAACATTGCTGCGGCTCCGTATAGAGTAACCATGTATGCTTTTTGTTCATGGTAGAAGCAGCGATGCGAGCATTTTGTCACGTATTAGACTGTGGAGCAGAATCGGATGCAAACTGTGGTACAGATGATTGATTACAATCTACGGTAGCAATTTGGAAGTTCTTTCAAGAAAGTTTACGAAGAAAACTCCTTTCTCCACCAACGACGTGTTTTGTTTGGTGACCCTGGTTGTGGGCTATTTCCCTGCACTGTATCTTACACTGTAGAAGAGATGTCTGCAGAACAGTGAGGCTGATGTTGTTGCTCCATTCCCATTTGGAGGCTTTCCAGAGATCCTCAATGGTTGTTGGATGGCATCGGCCAAGGGCTTGTTTCAATAATCCAAATCCATAAAAATCTATTGGGGATGCATTTGGTGACTTGACAGGGATATCACGAAAGGATAATTGTGCATTCCAGTTTCATCTTCCAAATCCAACATAAATTGAACGGTTGAGAGGTAGGGGCTTGTATTTATTTCTTTGCTTCTGCTATGATGTTTTTCGAAAAAGCATGGTAATGATCAATTCTCATTGAAAAGTACAAAAATTTTGCTTTTGTTGTCTCCATCCAATGCGGGAATTAACCTTAGCCTTTCTGTCCATTATTCTGATTGTGAGCTTGCCGTCGTATGCGTATCCCGCAAATACCATAAATCCTTATGGAAAACTTTCCTTATGTTCCTTGGACCACTTTTGATATGACTTCTCTCCAAGTGGATGGTAGAAAATCACACAGGGTTAGTTGCAATCGTTGAGGTAGACATAGGTGTCATCCAAAGCGACAGTTTACCTACTTCTATCATTCTGCTGCAAGGTAACCCTCATTGAGCCTCTGACAGTTCCTTTTCCTTTCTGCTGTGTGTCGTGGCAGCAGCTTACGAACACGATTATTGTAATGTTTTTCCAGTTGCAAATCTTTGTTTATTATTTTATTTACATAGCCTGTGAAGTTCCTACATTATTGGTGATCCCTCTTTGGGTTGCTGGATTTTCACACAGGACAAGCTGCTTGATCTTTTGAATGGCCTACGGTGTTCGGCTTGTGGGAATACGAGGATTTTGCTGTTTCTGACCAGTTGGATTAACTCTTTCCCTTTTCCATTCAGTATTGCGGACATGCCTTTCTTCGAAACAGAGAAATTTAGTTTTTCGTGCTCTAATTATAGTAGAATAGCTGTAATTAGCATCGAAAGGGCAGTAATGTACCCTTCCCAGTAAGGTCCAAATTTCAGAGAAATTTTTTTTATGACATTTACTTCTTTCGAATGAAAAACAGTAATGCTGATATAATAGCATCATTTCATGTGCTTTCTGTCATGCACACATGCATGTGACCTGCAGCATTCACCCAATAAATACATGTAATTACCAAAGACTGGTTGTAAAAAAAAAAAAGTTGCGTCAAATTATAACGAACTGATATGCACCCCATTCAGTTGGTTAAAGGGTGAGGACACTGCATTCGATTGATTCTCGGATCTAGGTTATAGTTTTCATATGAAAACATGCTAAGAATGGTTGTAATACATGTGACTGTTGCATTTGATTCTGTCCATCGTGTATCATGTAACAAAATACTTGCGTCACTTCCAAAATACATGTATCACTGTCATGAGCGAAAAGCGTACATGATTACCCTGTACAGAGCCATGGCCTATAGGTTTAGGGAGCCTTGCTCTCCGTAGTTCCGAGTTTTTGTTATCATGTGAACACATACACATATAAATAATTTTTTGGGCAATTTCAGTGAAGACCTTTATGCATCCTTTTTTGTACATTACAGAATTTAATTTTTTGTTTTTTGTGGAATTTAATTACTCTTCTTGTTTCACTGCAAAATGGAATACTCAACTGCTTTTATTAAGATCAGTTCACTTTTAATGTCTTTTGAAACTGAGATAAAAGTTGAGGGAGGGATAAAGCTTAACTTGGTATGAGAGTTAAAGCATGAATTTATTCTTCCTGTCAGATCCATAGTAAGCTTGAAAGTTTCTATCAGCGCTACAAAATCGTTTATCAGCAAATTTTGAGATAAGCCTAAATCTACATCATTTATCAAAATTTCAATGGGATCATATGATCAGCTTTTGTCTTTTTATCAAAATTTTCAAATTAAAACTGGGAAGTACGACTGTGCATTTTGCATGTGTTTCTATGGAACTCTCTATGAAAAGTTAATTAACCAGTTGATTATCCAGGTTATATCTTTTTCAGCTTATGCTTTGTAATAAGTAAAGTGTGAACTGGTCTTTAGAATTAATTATGTGAAAAATTAAAAAAGAATTTTATCAAAACCTTTAAAAATTTATTTTCTGATAGAACGGCAAGAACATTTTGCTTTGGGAATCATGGTCATGGAATGTATTTATGTTCACCATGTGAAATTCAAAAATTTACATTGTCATCAAAGTTTTGGTAAGTGTTGATGTAGTTAATTAAACATGATAAAGTGATAATTAAATTATAATTTTCATATGGGAATAATTTGAATTAGATCCTTGCAGTGTGTTCAAAACTATGAATTGCGTCACTCTTAATATCATTGAATCTTATTAAAATCAGAAATTTGAAAGACTTGGTGAAAAGCCTTTTCTCTTCCCCCACCCCCCTCTCCTCCCCGCCTCTTACATCAACGACTTATGCATTATCTTCTTAAATGCCATAAAAGTAAGAACTATACGAAGCCTTTGAGAAAAAAATATAAAAGTTGTCCAAATGAAAGTTTCGACTCTTGTATTACCATCAATAGACATATTCAGCAACTCAGATCTGACTGGATCTGAGGCACGAAGCATTCGCCAACTGGTTCTGACTGACTGACTGACTGCTCAGAAAATGTGTTTGACAGAGGACTTGTGACATCATAATCTAGTCAGAATCATGATGTAAAGGTCAGTCGAAAAATTCTTGACTGAGAAGTCAGAAAATTAATCCGTGATGCATGCCTCATCTCTCTGCTATAGCAGGAATCAAGGAAGATAAAAGATTAAGGGGAAAAAAAGGGGGCTCCCCCCCCCCCCCCTAACCTATGGTAAAGGTTCTCAAAAGGGTGTGCCGCAAGAAAAAATTAAGAAACTGTAAACATAATTGAGATGTGTCGTAATATCCCTCAAGTGTGCTGGGGAAAATACAAGTTTGAGAACCCCTGCTCTATAGTCATGCGATCGTTTTTGCTACGTTTTCTCTCTTAGTACAGGAAAGTGATTGTATTTTTATTCTGATAGTATTAAAAATATTTCATTTTCTCGCTCTCAAAAATGGCAACAGCATTATTGTCGTTAACTCTGTTTCAATGGGCTTGGGACAGTGACGATTTTCATTTATTCTGCAGATCGATGTCGCTTCAATCTTCAAGTCAGTCAGTTTTTGCGTTCGGTACGTCGACTCTGATCAGCTCGGATGCAAGTCAGAAAATCGTCATAGGTCACATGACTAGTCAGATCTGACCCGATCAGATTTGGGTTGCCGAAAACACCAATTGTCTAAATTTGGAGCTTTGTATTTGTGTTAATAATTGGTTGCAAGATGTTACTGGGTGACCACTGAAAGACTGAAAGGTTGAAAAAGTCATAACTGTTTGGAGGAAAATGGTGGTCATTTGAGGGATGTTGTTTGTTTCATATAATACAGTGAAATCTGTAAAGTTGGACAGCTATATATCTTGGACATCTGCACATGTTGGACAAAACATTTTGGATCAAAAAAAGGCTAACTACTGTAAAACCTTGAATAAAGGCTGGGTATTCAAATAAATGTTGAGTCCGATTGTTTTTCGGGTTAATTTTATAAATTCCGGCATTTTTGTTCCCATTTCTTGGGAATAGCCCTTAATGTCGGGTCTTAAATAAACGCCCGGTCTCAATTAATCTCTGGGGAGGGGGGGAGGTCAGGACCATTGTGACAAATACTTGCCCGGGCCTCTAGTCAAGGTTTTACAGTAATTTAATACTAATTACCTTTGTAAGTTGGACAACCTATCTAACTTGGAATTTATAAGGAGACTCCAAGTACTTGGATTCACCGATTTTGATTTTTAAAAAAAATCTACATGTATCTTTCACCAAATTAATCATTCATTCAAAGCCATTCGATGCACTTCTCAAAATTTTCCGAGAAAAAAAATCATAATAAATTTAATCATAAGCAATCCAGGGACGTGTAGAGTTTAAAATTTTTTTGTTATTGTATCTTCTAATGTTATCACTCTATCATCATATATAGTAGAAAGCAAAAAATGTAAATCACTTGAAAAGGGATGGGAATGAAAGCACAGATTAGTGGTTTCAAATTTCAGTTTGTGCCTTGTATTGTAAAAACTACAATACAAAGACCGATTCATTACTTCGGTTTATATGCTTCCGAATACGGAAGTTTTAAATAAATTAAAAAGAAAAAAAAATCTGATATTTTTTTGTAGTGAGAATTTGCAAGAAATGCTAGGAGAGCTTTTCCTTCCATGTGACATTCCAGAACCACCTAAAGAAAGTTTTTTTAAAGGACTATTTGGTGGTGGTATTCGCTCATTGGACCGTGAAGAATTATGTAAGCTAATAAATGAATTATATATATGTTTTTTAAATTGTAAAAAAAAATTAGTTACGTTGCATAATTTAAAGAAAAGTTCAAAGCAGCGGGAAACATTTACACAATGATGCTTCAAGTATTAAAAAAGAAGTCAACTCAAAATGAAAGTACGGTTGGTTATCTTTAAATTATGTTGCTAATTAAATACAGTAGAACCTCCACATAATGAATTTCAAAGGATCAGCAAAATTATTTATTTTGCTATATAGATATTACGTTGCATGGAGAACCAAAATAAAAGGTTACAAGCAGCAGCATTTGAAAAGTAATTATTGTTGAGAGAATATTTTTCCCCAGAGTGGAAACAGATGGCGCTAGCTGTCTTACAGTAGTTGTGCGGGTAGATAGTGTTGGTTAGCAGATTGAAATGACAAGATGTTTAGAAAAGTGATCTCGCTTGTGCCACTTTGACAAGGTTACTTAAAGGCATCCGATGCAAACCACTGGCATATTGAGTGATGGTGTCATCCTTCTGCTCGCCAGCCTCAAGAATTGCTGCGAAAAGTTCAAGTAAGAAGTCTGGCCTCAGAGATCTTTAAGATTGCTAAAGTTTAGACACTATTCAAATTTGGCTGGCCTCCCCCTTAGAATTTCAGCACTTGACCACAATTTCTTCCATCCTATCATACTATGCAAAGAATCCATAACGCTTTTTCATCGGACCAATAATGCAAGACAAAGTTTGTGCAACAATAGGCCAGTCGTGTTTATATCAACAATTCACAAATTATATGCACAGATCAATCTCACAATTATTCTATTGTATATTTTTAATCAATAAATTTATTTAATGTCAATAAAAATCACGTCAAATTATTAGGTTCGAATTATTTATCGAAAAAATCCTCCTTCCAAATGTGTTACAGTACGCCAGTTTTATGTTTACATCTTCAAGTTTGTCATATGGTATTTGAAGTCCGGCCAGTAAATTACGTACACTACTTCGGCAGGACTTTTCTTTTTTTTTTTTTTGCTGTGTGTGGTCAACATTTATGCCAAAATCAAAACTAATCAGCTGGACTTCATAAAAGTCAACCAAAACAAGTGGTGGAGTGAGGAATACCTGGGCCTTTGTGAAGTTTTACCAAATGAAGCGCAGGATGCAAATGGCAATGCCAACAATTATCATATTACCGTCATCTTTCACAGGCCGTCTTTTAAAAATTCATTTGTTTTTTGAAAGTGAATATTCTAAGAATTTTTCATGTATTCATATTTAAATTCAAATTCGGATATTGTAAAATTTCATCAAACAAACAGCCCGCGCAACACCGGGCATATCAGGTAGTGTGATACTCTTGAAGATATAGATGGATTCTGGAGTTATCTGAAACGGTTGTTTTTTCTTTCTGTTTTGAACTTTTCTTCAATTGCGTGATGGAATTTTTAGCATTCAGTTATATTCATCTATTGTGCACATGATGTATATTTAATCAGTGAATGTACTTTTATTTCTTTATAGTTGGAGAAGCAAGTGGAAAAGCTTCTAAAAGTATTGCAACCAAATGCACTCCTAGCGTGAATTTGGAGCATTTGAATACCAAAACCATGGGAGTCGCTGGAGAAGTGGCTCGAGCTCATGCTGTAATTTCCTCATTTTTAGATTAATGAATTATTAAACTTTTTAAACTTTTCTTTACGTTTTTCTGTTCAAAATTTCCTACAAGAAGGTACTGGTTTAAAACATTATCAGCTAAACAGGTTTTTGTATATCTTAAGTACAACACGAGTACCATAACAATCAGAATATTGATATAGAAATGTTGTAATTATGGGATGTACAAATAAGTTTACATCGTTTCCTAGTGGTGTAACCACGGCATATGGTAGCGAAGCTCCCCTGGTTTTCTTGTTACCACGTTCAGCATTGTAATGTTACAAAAATGCTTAGAGAATGGAGTGGTACAGATTTGAAACAAGAAACCAAGCATGACGATTTATGACGTATTAACAAAGCACCCATTTGTGTTTTGAGCTATGGCATTTCGCATAGCCGAGACCTAGAAGAAGATAGCAAGATGTTTAAAAGGGGCCTGCTGCGCTTAAGTTCACCTAGAACAAGGAAATTTTAAAAAATTAATATAACTGATATAGGAAACTGTTAGAACTTCACTTTTGTATTCAGTGGTGTAACTAGTGCAGATTTCATTTAATCGAGAATAGCAACATTCAGCACATTTTATTGATTTTAAATACATTTTCAGTAACAGGACTACTATTGGAAGGTCAGTTTTTCATTGTATGCAAATGGTAAAGCGCAGGAGAAAAATAAAGATTGTGCCTTAGATGTGAGAAAATCTGGTATTGCTTGAAGAGAGGAGGGAAATTAAATGTTTCGATGGTAAATATTTTGACCAAAAAAAATATTAGTCACAATCTTTCTATAACAAATTAATTTCCTTTTTTTTTTTTGACCAAAAAAACAATGTAAACTTATTGCACACCCAAAGTTTTACTTACGAGAAAGGATCGAAAAGTAATGCAAAACAATTTTTTTATGAAATTCTTTTTTTGGTCTGGATGTTCAAAGTTGGCAAGTTGATACTTTGAATCTTTTGCTATAGACAGCAATGGCTTGATCAGGTGTCGCCCTAGCGGAAGGGACTAACAACTACTGAGTAAAGATGGCGCATTTGCTAGTAAAGTCAGCTTGTGAAGAACAGCGAGGTGTAGTCTGTTTTTTTGTGAGCCAAACGAAATGGTGCGAGTGAAATCAACAGGGAAATGTTGGAGGTATATGATACTAATTGTCTGGAGCATAGCAAAATCTCCAGGTGGTGCAGATTCTTCTAAGAGGACTGAGAAAAAATTGAGGAATTTGGCTGGGTGGTGCTCAAAATTACAGTCCATACCTTGCACCATCTAACTGTCACCCCTTCAGACAATGAAGAAATTCCTAGGTCGTCAATTGTTTGGTTCATATGAAAAGGTAAAATCAGCTGTGTACAGGTGGCTATACGAGGACCAGAAAATGGAGTTTTATGAACGAGATGTGTTGAATGGTGCAATGATGGGAGAAATGTGTTGAGAGACTTGGTGCATATGTCGAAAAATAAGTAAAACCTGCAGTTTTTTTGTGAAACCTGCAATAAAACTATTATGATATTTTATAAAGATAACCATTTGCTTATTACAGTAGAATTCCAATTGTCCGAACACCAGTTATCCGGATTGCTTTGAGGAAAAAGAGAGAGAGAGCGAGAAAAGATGCCCGCAAACAAAATCTTACCTTGAACAATATATAGTTTGTGAATTTTTGTACGAAAATCAAAAAATACGAAAACGAAAAATCAATACGACATTTAGAAATTTTTGGCTTAACATGGCTTTTTCGTTTTCTTCTATCCACTTTCATAACGGAATTTTTCAAGATTTACATAAGGAATTTCATATGCAATTTATCTGTGCATCAGCTGGTCGATTCATAAAGGACGCTGAACTCTAGCTCCATCGAAGAAACAGCTTGACGTACAATGCATTTTGACAGTCCCAGTCTCGCCTTGTCTGCCACTGTCCGTGTATATTTAGGCATTGTGCTGATGACTTTGACTGATGTGCAAGCAGTGATATTTTAATACAGTATGCAAGTATACAAAATGTAAACAACGTTGCTTTTGTACTCGTTAAATTAATATGTTATATGCAAATTTCGGTTTGTTTTTTTTTCTTAAGACATGACTTTTTTTCCGTCGATTATCTGGATTGGCTTTGGTCCTAGTTGATACAGGATAATTGGAGTTCTACTGTATTAAAAATGTTGTCACAAAAAAATCGTTCTGCGTTACTTTTCGATTCTCCCTTGTATTTTTGTAACACTTAAAATATACTTTGGTTTTTAGTTTCTAAATGATGTCATTCAATAGGTGCCTTGATATTATGAATATTATTAAAAAAGAGATAGTAATATTTTTCATGGTCTCTCATTTAAGGGTCTTGTTCAACGTGGAGAAAATTTGAGCCTCATGGAAGAGCGCACAGCACGATTGATGACCGATGCAGAAGTATATCATCAAAGCGCACACCAACTTGTAACAAAATACAAAGATAAAAAATGGTACCAGTTTTAAAAAAAAACTTTCCCCGTGAACGGTTGAGCAAAAGATTCTTGAATCTGTCTTTTCCATTGCCTGCAGGTTGGGCATAAAAAAATAAAAAGGAGTAGAAGAACGATTTGCAGCTGAAGCTTAGGTTCTGTTTAGTGTGTTTGAGCTGATTTAAACACTTCACTGCGAGCTTGCCCTACGTGATTGTATTAATTTATTATTCTTTTTTTTTTCTTCTTGTGATCACTTTTCCTTGTACTTAGCAGTTTATAAACAAAAAACAAATTAGCACTAGTTGACTTGTTACCGATGTTTGAAAAAAATGGACAGGAGGTTGTTTTGTTGTTCTTTTCCATATTCTTCTCCTTAATTCCATTTGTCATCAAGATGCTTTGGACAAAAAATTTATTTTTTCTTTTTATAATAGGGAAGGGGGGAAACCAAGAGTTTTACGTTAGTAAATTTTGGCTTGGGGACATATATATATATCACATACACACACCTTTTATTATTATTAAGTGAAGAATACCGATCACTTATCTGAAATCTAGTACGAAAAGAACATACAAAGCAGGCTCAGATGTCTGACACTTCCATGTATATAAATGTAAAACAACAACAAACAGGAAAAAAAATAATTAAGAAAAGGAGGGCTTTTCAACTGGTTTATTCCACTTAGATTTATATATGAAACTGCCACTTGTATCATTAGGTCAGGATTGGCCGAGGTTACTTATCCACTCGTTTTTTTGCCCTTTGGCTCTTTGCTTTGCTTTCTTCTGCTGCTTCTTTGTTTTCATGGAAATTGAATGAAACTTTTTGGTTTTTTTATTTTTCAATCATCGTTACGTTATCAGAGAAAAAAAACCATGTAAGGATTGGGGTGGGGAGGAAAAAATTCCATTAATGTTCCGTTTAGCTTTCAGTTTCATATTTACACGTTCTTATTGTTTGCATGTTCAAATCAAAATGGGAAAGAGATTTGCTGTCTATTGTTTTCCATTTTGTTGGTCAATATGGATCTTCTTTCAGTTTTATAAAATGGTATTCTTTTTTATACGGGGGCAGGATTACTTGTTCGTTTCCAAGTAATAAAGATTAGTTGTTTTTTTGAAAATAACTCTAATTTCATTGTGAAATAACTGCTTATCTTGTTATTGTACGAGAGATGCCCTGATTCGTTTCTAATTTACACTTATTAACGCTGCTGATGCTTGTGAAATGATTTTCTTAATGAGAAATTTAGAAAAGCTCGTGTATATTTTAACGAGGTTTCGCTTTCAGTCATTTAATACGAGCTTGGTTCGGCAACATTAACCGCAGCGGACTGAAAATTTGTGTTGCCAGAATAAGTCGTTCTTTTCGATTTTTTTTTTTTTTTTTTTTTTTTTTTTTTTTTTTTTTTTTTTTTTTTGTTTAGCGAAAAGCGCTTTCGTTTTCTTTTTGCATTTTCAAAGCTTCTTTCTGTTGGTTCCTGCTCCTCCTTCTCCTCCAGTACAATCCTGGCCTGGAATACTTTAAAAATGTGTGCATCTTATAATAAAAAAAAAAACAAAACAAAAAAAAAAAAACTGGTATTTTTAAGTGATAAATAGAAAGGATTTTAATCGTTTATCTATTTTCTTTTGGAATCATAAACTGTCTGTACCTATTTATGATGATTATGATATTTTATAAAGATAACCATAGTTTTCAGGTACAACCATATTTATATAATAATACTTTAAAAAAGAAATAAGAGAATTTACGCGAGTATTAATTATAAAGTTAAAGGGATGGGGGGTATTGGAAACGGGAAACACACGTAGACACATTATGATGTTTGAATGGATTATTTTGCGCTGCATCACGTAAGCAGAAAGGCGGCAAATATTTTCTAGACGATGCGTTCGCACACATTTAACTTCAGTCTAATCCTGATCGGTCATTCTCTTAAGTGCCAGTGCATTCACATTGGATGAACCCTCCTTCCTTCTCATTCTTTTCACCCTCCCTTTCGATCCTTTTGTATAATAATAATATTACCAGTTGCAGATTGTAGATTATTCTTTTTTCTCGTTTTTAAACAACAAATTAACTAACGTTTCACAGAAAAGAAAAATATGTTAGGACATCTTATATATAGATACGCAGACATACATATACACTTACAGATGACAGACACACGGCGTACTTATGTTACATACATAGACATTTACATACATACACACACATACAGAGCCTCTTTATGTTTACTTATTATTGGTACAGAAATATTTTTTTGTGTGCCTAATAATATCTGTTTTTTCAAATAGATAGCTAAAAGAATAAGAGAAACTTGGCACATAAGAGATGTGCTACGTACTTAATATTTCATCATGTTTTGAGATTGATTATATTGAAATATTGTTATTATTACACAATGAAAAAAACGGAAACGATTATTAAACAAAACGATAAAAGGAAGAAAAAAAAATTTATCATTGTAGGATAAAAGCGTTATTATAAACCTTGCAAAATATGAAATTTTTGCTGGTGAAGAAGACGTTAATCATTTTATTTGCCAAAAGGAAAGGGGGGAGCTCCGAATTGAAGTGTCACCCAACTATTCTGTTGTGAAAGGCGTCGAATGAAGTTAGAGAACAGGAGGAACCTCCACTCGCATTGTGGATAAGGGAAAAAAATAAATATAAAAAAAAAAAAGAAGAAGAAGCAAACAACCAACAAACTTTTCCTCCAATAAATAAAAATCCTTGTTGTCTACAATTAATCTCCCACTGTGGATGTTGTTGATGATAATGGTAATAATGGTGATGACTTTAGTATGTCTACTAGGTTGTTTTTAGATTTGATTCCACACATTTACATTCCTTGTTCTTATTTTCCTTCACCATGTATGTCTTTATATATATATATGGTGTTTGTGACTTTAAATGTACATAACCTTTTTATTTTTTTTTGTTATTTATTAGTGCAATTCATATTTCTATTGCCATCATGTCAAGTACCTAGGTGAAGTAAGATCTCTTTCTAGATTTTGGTTATTTTTGAGTGTTACGAAAGAACTACCGTGTTGTTTATTAACATTATTATTATTATTATTATATAAATGCCTTATTTGATGTTGAAACGATTCTTTGTTTTGAAATTTTATTTTTTGGAAAATTGTTAAATATTATCGTTATTACGACGTGTGATTTATTTTTTATTTTTTTTATTTTTTTCCTGACAATAATTAAATACTCAGATTTTTTTTTTTATTTTTATTTTAAGCACAGTCAACCAACTGTTTGAGTTCTATCAACTTGTTTGTTATTGTAAACATGTTTAATTTGTATACTTGATGTTCTTTGGAAAAGAATTATGCAAACACCGCTTCATTGAATGAAATTCCTAGTCGTCACACAGTTTTTCACTGGTCATTTTCTGATTTCTTACAATTATGTTGGATCGTTTATAAACGTTAGATACGATTAAGTAGATCGTTATTTTGTATCGTTATTAATTTTTTGACTCGTTTTATTTTAAGTTAAATAAAAAAATTTTTTTAGATCTAATTGGAGTTGCGGCTGAATTTACAAGAGCTGCAGAGAAGCAATAAATATTACTAACTTAATTCCTGTCTTAAGGGATTATGAATTTTTTTTATTTTTTATTAAAGCAATTTTTTTTCGAACCATTACTAACTTATCACATAAATAGAAGTGGAGCTGGAGATGAAAATTGAATTTTTTCTTTAGTTTTTTCTTCCCCCCCCCCCCCTTCCCGATTTTACATTTTTTAAAAGCATTTCTCTTTGGTCCACACTTCTTGTTTGGAGCTGGAATTTAATTTTCTTAATGAAGTGGTTATTCCTAGCGTAGTTTCTTTGAAATGATGCTGGTTTTTGTTTTTGTTGTGATATTACAATAGCAAACCCTTTAAATATTGAGATAAGGGGGACGGGGAGGAAAATCTGTGACCACGTTTTTTTACGACATTCTTAGAAACCCTTGCTTACAAAAATAAAATTGGCTGGTCATAGACGATGTTTACATTTTATTTATTTTTTTATTGTTGATATTTATCGTGGGTACGGAATCCGCAATATTGGTGTTGCGACCAAAATCGGATTCCCACTCTCCTCAAAACTGTATATTCACGAATATTGATGAATTTTTAAATTTTAAATTACAAACCTGGCCTAGATAACTTTATTGAGCTAGATAAGTTTATTAATTCTTTAAAAATAAGGGTGCGATGTTAAATTGGGCAAAGGGTTAGCGAGCGCTCAGTCGATTCTTGCTCATTTTAGCGAAAGTGTGTTTTTATTGGCTTAATGCGAATTTTCATCCAGTCTTTAATGCGAAACAGCTTTACGTCTTCTTTAAAACAGGAACAATAAAACTGAGCTGAGCGGAACTGAGTGACCTTTTTTCCCTGCTCAGCAGTCTCGTGAGCAATCTGCCTAGAGACTGAGCGCTCGTTTTAATAACGGTGGACGTAATGTTAAATTGAGCGATGATTTAATGGGCTCTCAATCGATTCTTGCTCATTTTAGATAAAAAAAACAATACTAATTCCCACGATACATTTGCTTCAAAATGGTTGAGGTTGATGCGGGACAGTTTTGTCATCCTTAAAACTGAGCAAAACTGAGTGGCCTTTTTTCCTGCTTAGCAGTCTCGTGAGAAGTCTACCTAAGCGAGACTGAGTGCTCGTTTTTCAGCAATGTTTTTTGCAGTGAGCGCTCAGTTTAACAGCGTACTCTAACAGTTAAGAGATAAAATTGCTTTATATTACATGCCAAAAAAAAAGAGGAGTAAGGGTTTTAACGTTTATTTATTAATAAAAATTAAGTGTTTTAGCCGTTTTATTCAGGTAGGGTGAATGTTGAAATTGTTAGCATGTGGAAACTCTCCCCCTCCCTCCCTCTCTCCCTCAAGAATTATAGAGCTTCCATTTTCACTTTGGTCTTGTTAATTGAATGATTTTTTGGTGACTGAATGACTTCCATTGATTGATGCCCTTGTTGTCATTGATCTGTTTTCCTCTTTATTCAGCTGTTTATGATTCAGTATCTTTTTGCTGAAACTCTTCTCTCTCTTTGTGAGTGATCTTCAAACCCTTCGCTAGCCCTCTGACTCTACTAAGTCGGGGAATTAATTCTTTGTTTCCGTTTATTTATTTTTGTTATTTTTTTTTATAAATAAATCTTCAGCAGTACCTAATTTAGATGATTAAATAATTTGTTATGCAAAGTAAAGTTTATTACGGATTAAAGTTTTCCTGGAATAATTTATAAGAAAAATACAAAATGGGCACGTTGTAGAATTGAGCGAAGGTTTAGCGAGCGCTCAGTCATTTCTCGCTCATTTTAGCTAGAACATAATATTAAATCAAGTGATTCGTTTGCTTAAAAAAAAAAAGGTTGATGCGAATTCTCAGCAAGAATGCCTTATAGCATGAACAAGAAAAGGCCATGTTCGTAAATTGAGCACTCGGTGAGCGGTCACTCTAAATTCATTCATAAATTTCCCACTCACCAAGATTATGGTATTTGTAAAATCTTGCTCTTCAAGAGTACTCCTGAGCTTGCTGAGTGTGGTTTATCTTAGCTCAGTTCGCTCTAGATCAGAGGAGAAAACGAAAATAATATGGCAGCTCCATCAGATAACCTCAGAACTTAAGCATTAGTGATAATGCGTATTTTTATACGTTTTCTTTCGTTATTTTCTTGATGCTGCCGCTGTTCAAATGCATTTACTTTTATGGCATTTTAGGAATTCCGGTTTGTTATTTTATAAACAAGAACGAACTAAAGCAATCGCTTCTCAAAAAGTGCAATTCGGTTGTTGACGGCCATGTTACTTAGAGAAAATCACATAGGTTCGATGATGTAATTTACGAACATGGCCAGACTGAGCTATTTTTCCCCCCCCGCTCAGCAGTATTATGAGTGATCAGCCTAAATGAGACTGAGCGCTCATTTTAACAACGGGTTTTCCAGTGAGCGCTCATTTTAACAACAGTATTTCCAGTGAGCGCTCATTTTACAACGGTTTTTTCAGTGAGCGCTTAATTTAACAACGCGCCCAATGCCAGTTACGTTCATGAAAAAAATATATATATTTTTGATTGTAAATGCATTTATTTGTCGAATTTGTTCACAATGTGTATCATTTTATTGTAGCTGAAGAAATCTTTGGTTTCGTACTTTTCAATTATAATTTAAACTTTCTTTGTTCTAATCTAGTCATAACGATTAAATGAGTTTTACAACTAACTTGTGATTTTTTCCCCACATTTGTTTTCAGTGGATTTAAGCCTTTTATTTTATTTATCTCGTTCCAGAGATTTTAAAATTATTTGTAACTTATAATAAGTTTCCATTATGTAATGTCAAACTGTATTATTGTGTAAAAAATTGTAAATGTTTTTTAAGGTTATGATGATGATGATGATGATGATGATGGAAAAAAAAACAAAAAAAAAACGATCATCTTGTTGGTAAAAGAAAGATTTTATTATTCAAAGTTAAGCAAACGTGCTTGTAATACAGTAAAACAGCATTAGGGCTAGGCTTACTGCAGTTATACAAGGCAAAGCACAAATCCTTTTTGGAAATCCCTTGTATGACGGAGGCAAGGGCAAGGCTTCCATCTCATGTCTCATTTGTCTCATACGTAAGTACGAGTCCTGAACACTGTCAATCCGAAATTTTGTTTTCTTGGGATAAAGAATTAAAATGAATACTTCGCCTTTTGGATTTTGTTAACGTGCTCGAATGATTTTCGTTGTTTTCTTTTGTGCATCGATAGTTTTTAGATGTCTAATAAAACCCTGCTTTAGATGTATGCCTGTAACGGCTTTGGGTCGTTACATGGTTTATTTATTTATTTATTTATTTTGCAATTGTTATTATTATTTATTTTTATTATTACACTTTATTTTCTCAGACTTCCTTCTTGAACAGGACCATCGTTACGTACAGTTCATTACTCGACTAAGATTGGCAAGGCTGACATTTTTCAAAAATTGGCAGCATTTTTTAAGCATAACGATCATGAAAATTTTTCTACCTTCGTTCTGTTGGGAAGCAAGCTCGTTCGGACTCTTGTTCTTATTACGGAGCAAGAGTTGCGAAGATTTACGGGCTGTTACAGATTTATTTAAGTTTACAAAATTCGTAATGTAATATGATGCTCCTAAAACAAAATTTCTCCGATTTCATTTAATTAATGTATTACGATGCTCGGAGCAACCAAACGTGAGAGAAAACTTTACAAATTGGTCACAGATTTGTCATCAGTGCTTTTTAAATTTTCAGTTGGATAGCTATGCACCAACACCGAATGGTCACTATCTCCCGTTCCTTGCTGTTATACTGTATTAATGGTTACACATACTTTATCTTTACTGAAAAAAAAAATTGTTATTCTGTTGGATAATCCATGCATAAAATGAATCGTAATTTATTTTAGGGTTAAAGCGGAAGGAGTTTCCTTAGCTGCGTCGAAAATCTTTTCTGTAATGGTTGACCTAAAAGAATTGACGATTAGTCCTGCAATTTTGTTTTTACTTTGTTGTTATTGTTTTATTTATAAAAATTTTTTTGTATATGTTTTGAATTCTGTAAGTGTTCAAATTTATCAAAGAATAACAAAAGATTAAAGAAATACACATTATATGCATACATATATAAATATATATATATACATCTATATATATCTATTACTATGTTGTTAATTGTATTTGGGTTTACAGGAGTTTGTGTGCAGACTGGTCTTTGAGATGAAAAATAAAGATAAAAGGCCACTTCATGTAAATAATGTTGGCTCATCCACCAACATGTGTGCATATTGTATACATATAAATATTAAAAATTTCAGATCTGTAAAAAAAAAAAAAGAATAAAAAAATAAAAAAAAAAAAGAAAAGAAAAAAGAAAGAAAAAAATTAATAAAAATGTTGAGAGGGAAATTGAATCATGAAGAGTAACCAAGTGTTTTATTACATATTAACTGAACAAATAAAATCTACACTTGTACGAATTTTGGAGAACTTAAAAGTATGGCAGTCAAGGACATTTGGGAGTGATGTACCAGGGTAGCCCTGAAAGTAATGCATCACAATTTTTTTTTTCAACAATTATTTATTGAACATAATGAAACTTATATGCATGCACGAAAGAATGATGTTTCTTCTACACTCCCTATTTTTCCACATAATCTCCGTGCCGTTCTATGGCCTTCCACCAGTGAGACACAAGGGCATGTATGCCATGTCCATACCAGCCCTTGTTCTGTTCACGCAATGGCCCAAACAAGTGAAAGCTGAGTGAGGGTGCTAGATCAGGGCTGTAGGGTGGATTGGGTAACACTGCCCAACCCTGTTTCGTGATGTGTTCTGACGTCTTCAAACTGGTGTAAGGGGGAGCGTTATCGTCTTGAAGCAAACAATCAGCTGGGTTGTTATGGCGTCCATTTCACTGGAAGCGCTTCTTGAGTTTGGTTAATGTGTTCACATATGCCTCAGAATTAATGGTGCTGCCTCTCGGCATCACATCAATGAGTATGACACCATCATGGTCCCAAATCACAGTGATCATGATCTTACCAGCAGAAGCAGTTGCTTTGAATTTTTTCTTCTGTGGAGAGTGTGGATGAAGCCATTCCATCAATTGTCGTTTTGTTTCGGACTCAAAATGGTGCACCCAGGTTTCATCAGTTGTCCAATCCGGGACAAGAAGGCTTCCCCCTCAGCTTCAAAACGTTGCAGCAACTCAGAAGAAATGTTTTTTCTCAGAGCTTTGTGTTCCTCCGTAAGATAGCGCAGAACCTGTCGTGAACACGTTTTTGTGTAATCAAGAGCACAAATGATTTCACCCACACAACCTTTGCTGTCTGACAGCTCCAGCGCCAACTGCCGAGTCGATCTGCATTGTTCCACCGAACCACTTTCTGATGGCCTCAACCTCTGTGACCAGTGACTAACCGTACTTCTGTCAACTGCTGATGCTCCATAAATTGCACATAAACGTTTGTGAATGTTTCCAATAGTTTCTTGCTCTGCAGTGAGAAATTCAATAACGACACGCTGCTTGTAACGTACATCACTTACAGATGCCATGTTGTTTCATTGCTGCACATACGCTATCTGTCGGAAGAAACGGAAACTTTGCGCGTGCACTCCAAAAACTGTATATCTCAAGTTTCGCATTCGTACCACTGTTGGGGACGGAGGAAAAAATTGTGGTGCATTACTTTCTGGGCTACCCTCGTAGAAATGGCAGTGAATGGTCAATATTTTGCCAGAATGCTAAATACGAGGAGAAATCAAAAAGTACAGTTGAACTCCAATTATCCGGATCGCTTTGAGGGGAGAGAGAAAACAAAAAGAAATCCGCAAAAAAAATCTTCCCTCAAACAATAGACAGTTTGTGATTTTTCGTACAAAAATCAAAAAAATACAAAAATGAAAAGTTAATACGACATTCAAAAATTTTTCATTTAACATGGATTTTTCGTTTTTGTCTGTACACTTTCGTAACGAAATTTTTCAATATTTTTGTGTTCAATTTGTGCATTTATCTGCGCATCAGCCCAACGATTCATGATGGATGCCAAACTCTAGCTTCATCGAAGAAACAGCTTGAATGTACAATGCATTTCGACAGTCCCAGTCTTGCCTTGTCTGCCACTGACAGCAAAGCAACTGACTATGATAAGTACACTTTAATACATTATGTAAGTACACTGCTCCCTCTGTACAGGGTGTCCAAAAAGTCTGGTAACATGGCAGATATCTCAAAGCTGCCAGGTAGGCCAGATCTGATGTGTGGTTTATAAGTAATAGGGGGGGGGGGCGAAGTCATTGCTGCACTCATATTTGACTTTGACCCCCAAATTTAAGATCATCAATTTGCTAACTCAAAAACTATTAAAAGATAGAGAAAAATCTCCGCTTGCTACCCTGTAGAGCAACACCATATTAGTCTAAAAACAATTTTTATTCACACCCTTCCCCTTGAAAGATTTTGAGAAAATGGGCGAGAAAGAGTCACTCAAGAGTGCTTCCCCTTCCCAATGGTATGCTTCACTGCAATTCAAATGTGTTAGCAACCCGCCAGATCAACCTGACCTTGAGTGACTCTTTCTTGCCCATTTTCTCAAAATCTTTCAAGGGGAAGGGTGTGAATAAAAATTGTTTTTAGACTAATATGGTGTTGCTCTACAGGGTAGCAAGCGGAGATTTTTCTCTATCTTTAATAGTTTTCAAGTTAGCAAATGGATGACCTTAAATTTTGGGGTCAAGGTCAAATTTGTGTGCGGCAATGAATTCCCCACCCCCCTATTACCTATAAACCACACTAATCAGATCTCGCCTACCTGGCAGCTTTGAGATATCTGCCATGTTACCAGACTACTTTTTGGATATCCTGTATGACAGGACTCTACATAACACCAAATTTATAACGGCAAGTCCATATATAAATTTGGCGTTATGTAGAGTGACATTATATGGAGGGAGCACTGTATACAAAATGTAAACAACATTGCTTTTGTACTCATTAAACTCATTGGTTTGGTTTGGTATTAATGTCCTTTTCAACTGCTATGGTCATTTCAGGACGGCGTTATAGGGGCCGCAAATTTTGCCTCGCAAGGGTTCTTTAATGTGCAGCCGGCAAACGACTACACGGGACCAACGGCTTTACTTCCCTTCCAAAGGAAGTGCGTGATCTCAGGATTTCCCCCTGAAAAATCCTCGTCGTCCTCGGCCGGGATCGAACCCACGTACTCTGGCATCAGAGGTGATCACGCAACCCCTGAGCCACCGAGGCCGATCATTAAATTAATACGTTATAAGCAAATGTAGTTTTTTCCCTAAGAAATAACCTTTTTCCGTTGATTATCCAATTATCCGGATATACGATTATTCGTGTCCGGCCTGGTACCAATTAATCTGGATAATTGGAGTTCTACTGTAATTGAGTAAATTTTTCACAGCAAAACCGTCATGTATTTGCAAAAATCATTCTATAACATTGATCTACTTCTCAACATAACAACCACTTAAGCATTTGTCCCCATGTGAGACCAACTTTCCGATGCCCATAGCGTAGCATTCATTCAGCTGGGAGCGAAACTATGACCGCACAGCTGTTTCAATCTCAATGTTACTCAATTTTTTGAAGGGGGAGACTCGGTGCGTTTCCACACCATACACTGTCGCTTTGTTTCGGGGATATAATGAAATGAATACTTTTCATCTCGGATAAAAATGTGCTCAAGGAATGAGTGTCTCGTGGTACCAAAGCAAATGCTCCAAACTGTATGTCATGAAGTTCTTCATGTGCACTGGTGTGAGCTGCCTAGGGACCCATCTTCCCGAAATTTCCACTTCCAGTGCCATTGCTTGGATCGTTACCTGCCGGTCTCAGAATATGAATGTGCAAAAGACCTGACTGTTTTGCTGTGAAAAATTTACTCGATTATTTTTTGATTTCCCCTCGTACCATCTGTCTAAGAAAAGTGTATGCAATAACTTTCTTGGTAACATGGAGTGGAAAACATTTTATGGTTATAGCGTCCTATATTACACACTGCACGAGCACACAAATCCAAAGAGTTTTATTACAACTGTGTAACAGCAATGTGTGCAAAGTATGGAAAATGGTTCGAATCGGTTTTCTCAGTTCGCATGTGAAAGGTTTGAAAATGTCACAAGCAGCTGCATGCTACATGAAAAAATCAAAGGCCTATTTGTAAGGAAGTGGGTGAAGCGTTTTGAAGATCACAAAAATGTCGATGACCTACGGAACGAGGCGTAACAAGAAAACCGCTAAACAACAAGAGAAACTGGTCTTGGAGACCTTCATGAAAAATCCACAAATCACCTAGCAGGAAGGACGGAGAAAACTGAGACTTAATGGTACTAAGTTTCTCTGGAGACAATAAGTTGTTTGTGGGTGAAAAACATAAAATGGTGTAGTATGGTGAGAAACGTCTTCAATTGTCACAGGAAAATTTGGATTGTGATTGGCAATGCCGTTTTTTCAGATGAATCCTTGTTTTGGTCCCGTGATTCCCCACAAACAGAACTTTACACCACACCGTTAAGTACTCTGTAAACATCCACGTCTGGGGTTGTTAATCAAAAAGGGATTTGGGAATTTGTGCATCTTTGCTGGAAACCTGAACGCTCAAAGAATGAGCCAAACCTACAAAAAATGTCTGTTGTCGTCTGTTCGAATGTTGTGCGGAAAGAAAATTACAACTGGGTTCTTCAATAACTTAAACATTTTACTAAGCTGGAAGGCAGAAGACATTGCACAGTTAGATTGGCCATCTCAATCACCTCAAGGCAACCTCAGAAAATGTTATGAGCTGGATTTTGAACAAGCTGGTTTAACAAATTCGACAAATTTGGAAGTCTTACCTTTAGACTTTGTCAGCTTAGTAGAAAGCATGCCCAGAGATGTCAAACCATTATTAATGATGACTGCAATTGGACCACTTGCTAATATGCAAGCACTACTGTACATATATAATTCTACATAGAGCTTGTCTTCTCGTTTTCCAGAAATGGACATTTATAATTTTATAGCATGCACTCCTTTCTTAGACAGATGGTACATTAGAATTGATTATTTAATTTCAATAGTAAAAATATTTACTGAGCGGCTTTGCTATACCTTTAAATACACAAATTTTCTTCTGCATTTTTTGCAACTTTTAATACAGGATGGTGAAATTTTCTTTTCGCATACAATTAAAAAAAACATGCATTTTAATTGGATGAATAAATCACTCAAAAATGAAACATTTTACATGCAAATCAGGTCACATGCTCATCCAGTTTTGTATATTTCTTGAGGTTTTAACGACAACATAAGTCTTTCTGCTGCATTGGCATAAAAAGCCACATTTATACATGTACAATGAATCGCACAGTATGATGGCTGAGTACACTGTTAAGGACATGAGTGCTATGATGCTGTTATTTGGATATAAAATGGAAATAATTGGTCTGGTTAAAGCAATACTTTGTGATGTACTTTATTCACCTACGCATTTCGGCTAGATAACCATCGACAAGTGGTTAAAAAGAGAAATGTCTTGTTCTGTTCTTATACCCCACCAATGACTATGTAGCCGAAACACAGTGATGAATAAAATATATATCAAAATAAGCTTATTCAGTAGTACTGGGGTTTGAGAGAACTGAGCATCTGTCAAGGTAACCATTCGAACCTGTATCTTGGTTTCACACCAAATTAAAGTAAGTTACTCTCCTAAAGCTACTATTGATGCTTGCAAAATAAGAAATCGTGATATTCAAAATAAACAATGGAATCCTATGTGCGCTCAAATTTTTTTTGTTTTTTTTTTGTTTTTGCAGTTCATTTTGAATCTCAAGGCCAGGGAGGAAAGCGTATAGCGGGCACCATCATGACAAGCTCTTGTAGCTTCGCATCACAATGGATGCTGCCACGTTCATTTTGAGCAGTGAGAAAAATAAAAGTTACCCGAGCATCTGAGTGCATTCTGAATACATTTTCTTATCAGGCAGAAGTAAAGCGCTCGCTAAAAGTTGTTCTCTCAGAACTAAGCACCAAACGTGCCCAATGTATTTCTTTATCCATCACATTTTCAGAGCAGAACTACACAACATTAACTTTAATCTTTATCTGAACAGACATTTAAACATATGGAAGTGCCATTGAAGCATTTTCTTATCTTCATTAAAAAATTAAAAGAGTGATTGTAGTTGACTGAAACGGATACTTATTTAAGTAAATGTGATTCACTTAACCCAAATAGCACTTAATTCTAACTTTACATATCATCCACTGGAGTTTATTTATTTGCGAGTTTAGAGGAATTTCTTGGTAGGCATGCGGATTGTCGGAGCTCCATATTCCACAGTTATGAGTGTTGACTACACCGTTGAGGCTAAAATAAGCTTCATCAATCCATAAAATGTGTTCTGGCCAATTTTCATCGACTGACATCTTTGCCAGGAACTCGAGGGCAAAGTTATCAAGAGGAGCTCTAGAAATACGATCACCACCACAGAAATAAAATGAAGAGGTTGAGCGTGTCTGTGGAATGGCTGTGTGCACAAGTAGCAGGCATGTTAAACATGCGGCCCACACAAAGAATACAAAAGCTGGTTTAATGAAGATTTAGTAACAAAGTTGTCCAATGAAAATTTTGTTCATTGTCTTATGTGCAAAGAGCTGAAAAACAGTGGCAATACTGAATCCGTGCAAAAAAAAATAATGTCTGGTATCACCCAGAAAAAATAATGCTTTAAATGCATTGTAGCTGTAGCAAATGATTGAGGCTTCTTTTACTTATCTGTTCATTTGTATGAGAATAGCATGTATATTCGTGGAGATATAAAGGTTTCTTTAATAAGTTTGTTGATTACAACCCCTGGTCAAAAGTATGGAATAATCCGAGAAGCGCTGAGAAATGGATAGTTAGAGACGTTGCTGTGTTTATATATTTCACAATAATTTTAATCTGACACTTAATGATACGTGAAATATTGTTATGTAACTTACATACAAAAAAGGAGATGCCTATATTATTAAACAAAAAATCTACAGTGAGTTAACGATAGAAATGTATGGACAAAAGTATGGAATAATCATCTCTGTCAACATGAGCATGCAAATCCCTTAGTGATTAGATCATTGAATGCCGTAGATTTAGAAGCACATTTCAAATTTGGTATAGTGTAAAAATTGCGGTTCTTATGGCAAAAGGAAAAGAATTAACTGATGCAGCAAAAGATGCTATTGTCGAACTTCACAGTAAAGGAAACAGTCAACAGAGAATTGTAGAAATCATGCAACGTCCCCAGGGAACTGTCTCTGAAATACAGGCAAAAGTGAAGCAAACTGGAAGCATATCAAATATGGTCATCATGTGTGCAGAAAATCGGACGAGAAATCTTCACCTGATTGTCTTCTTACTTCTAAGGGTGTTGGAGAAATGGTAATTCTGACGACCAATGTGAATGCCGACGTGTTTCTTGAAATTTCGGAAAGATTCATGATGAAGACGGCAGAAGTTCACTTCCAGGGCAAACCATTTGTCTATAAAGATGACAATGCTTCATGTCACAAGGCAGGGAAGATTAAAACTTTTATGCACGACCAACGTATTGACCATCTCCCATGGCCAGCCAATAGCCCGGACATCAATCCCATTGAGAATGACTGGCATAAACTGAAGAAAATGGTACATGAACAGAAGTGTACAGATCTCCCACAACAGAAGGAAGCCATTCGGCAGTGCTGGCAGAACATTAAGCCTGAATACACAGAGAAGTTTGTGTAGTCACTCCCCCGCAAAATTGAAGCTGTTATTAAAGAAAAAGTTGGACCAACGCCTTATTAACCACTTTTATTCCATACTTTTGTCCACACATTTCTATCGTTAACTCACTATAGATACTTTGTTTAATAATATAGGCATCTCCTTTTTTGTATGTGAGTTACACACCAATATTCCATGTATTATTTCGTGTCAGATTAAAGTATTGTGAAATATGTAAACACAGCAACATCTCTAACTCTCCATTTCTCAACGGTTCTTGGATTATTCCATACTTTTGACCCGGTGTTGTATAACATGCAGGGTTTTCAATCCAAAGCAATGACATTTTCAGGAAATTTGACGTACAGTAGAGACAACACCCTGCAATCAGAATATAAAAATTAAATATTTGATGAAATGAGCATTTTTACTAAATAATGTTTAAATGCGCATGCGCAAGCATTACCAGAACGTCTTTTGCATAATTTATTAGCAAAGCACTCTTATAAAAGCCCAAGCAAATAGAGTGAAAATTCAGAAAGACATCGTCGATAGAATGAGTTGAATTTCAGTTGCTCTCAAAAAAATGAACATAATGATAAGGGGTTTTCTCCAAATTTTATTTTTGGATCGAACACCAGTATTAACCTCTCCTTTGGATTAATTGGTCAAAAATTTATCCCCAAAAATAGGCCTTAAAATAGAAACCAACAGATTAAATCTGTGTGGAATTAGATCTCTGATTATGCAGGACAGTGGATCATCTCTGATTGATGGATCAAAATTTTGAATTCAAAATATTATACAAGGCCGAAAATTCTACAGTATTGGTAAATTTTCAGACACCGACTTATACACAGGGCATTCATTTTTTCCTGCTATTTGGGCCTAAAAACAGGGACAGACTTGTACACAGACAAACCTATATCCGCTTTTATACATTACCTCCAATTAGTATGCTCTGCCATCATTTTGAATATTGATTATTATCAACAATAATTATTTTTTTTTTGTAATCTCAGGTAGACGGTGACCTTCCTCTTGCTTTGAAGATCAAGTGTGCAAAATTTCATCAAGACCGGAATTAAACTGGCAATTTGTATCGGGTGAATAAAAGGTCCCAGAAAGTCTAACATCTCGAAAAATAAATGTCTTGTCAAAAAAAAAAAAAAAGATGTCAAATATTTTTTAAAATACTATTTAATGGTGCCAAAATTAGCCTCCTGCACCCCTCATAGGAGGTGAGGTGGGGGGCAACTTTGAAATTTCAAATGGGAACCCCAAATTTTTTTTTTTTTGCCGATTCAGATTCTATGGAAAAAATTACATTAATTTTACCAAAAAGTTTTTAAAATCATTTGCAGATGGTGCTGTAATTGCATTGATATTGGCGAGCTGAAAGAGAGGATACGCAATGTTTCCAATTCAACAACAACAGAGCTATTGGAAAATATTTCTTAACAATTTTACTACTGGCCAAGCACAGGAAAGTCGTCAATTTTAACATCTTATGGCATAAAGTGCTTGGGTGATTGTTCAGTGAGAGGCGACGGGATTCACTTGAAAAAAAATGCCCAAAAGGAATAGAAAACTACTACATCCACATCGTTATTCCTAGGTTACATTAAAAGTAGTTGTTCTTTTTTTTTTTTTTTATTCCCAGCACGAAAGAAAAAGGAAACTGGCTCATGCGTAAGTGAAAAAACTTTGTTCAACCAATCAGAAACGAACAAGAAACAGGGTATTACTTATTCCTGGCATCAGTAATAAGTAATGCCTCATTTCTTTTCCCTTTTTGAGTGGTTGAACAAGGTTTTTTTTCATTTAAGCAAGCGCCAGTTTCCTTTTTCTTTCGTGCCGGGCACCATAATTACTTTTGAGTGCAGTACTCAGAATAATGGACTAAAGTTTTTCTGGAAACAATCGAATTACTTTTTTTCCTGTAATCTGAAAAGATATTCGATCTGAAAAGGTGGTGAGGGTGAATATTAAATACCGCAGCTTTCAAAAAATATGGGATAATTTTTTGATTTGAAGTGGACTTCTCGAAATATTCGCACTAATTTGACTTTTTTGCACTTACATACCCCGTTAGGATCGTGGGGGCAGCAGCCCTATTGAGAATCTCCAGTACTCACGATCTTCTGCCATCAAGCACATGTCCTCCATGGTAATACCCAAGCGACTCAAGCCCAGATTTTCCATGTAGTCTAGCCAGCTGGTTCTAGGCAGACCCCCTTGGTCTCTTACCCCCTGGCTTGGAAAATAAGTCTAGGAAGACCAGTTTGCAGCATCCGTATCACGTAGCCATACCAGCCAGCGCAACTGAGATCTCTCAATGTGGAGGAGTAGATGCTCAACACTTAAAGACTCCCTTATTGTGCTGCTGTGCACTCTTATCTAGTAGGGTAACACCTGCCACACCTCTCAGTAATCTAGTAACCTCGTGTTTGGTCATTACCCAAGACTCGTGACCATAGGTGAGAATGGGGACAAAGATAAATTTGAAAACGTAGAGCTTGGCTTTGTTTCGTTACCACGTACACAGCTTGCTGCACCGATCCAAGCATCCAATTCTTTATCCTACCGCCCATCACTAGTGAATGCAACCCCAAAATATTTGAACTTCTCCACCCATCTCAGTGGGTCTCCCCTAACATGGAGAGTGCACTGAACAGGCTGTCTTAAAAGGATCTATAGTGCCGTCTCCAAAAGTAATTTTTTTCGTAGAATCCAAAGCTGCAAAGAAAAAAAATTAGGGGTTCCCATTTGAAATTTCAAAGTTGCCCTCTACCCTACCCCCTATGAATGATGTAGGGAGCTAATTTTTGCACCATTAAATTGCATTCAAAAGTATATCTGAAACAAGAAATTTGAAAAATCTGAATCTACAATAAAAAATATAGGGGTTCCCATTTAAAATTTCAAACTTGCCCCCACCCATTCCTGAACATTCCGTCACTGAACATTAATGAATTATTTTTTATTGAATATCACGCCTTAAGAAAGATAGCCCCAGTCAGCAGACTAGGTAATTGCTCTAACCAAGCCCTAAGGTCATGTAAATAGCGGTTCGCTTTCATGTCAGCAGTGGGGCAATTGGTTAGCGCGTTGGCCGTCTGAGCCAAAGGTTCCTAGTTCAAATCCAGGCTGTGGAATTTTCTTTCCTATTTTTCATCATTAACTTGAACAGCTGAGGTAGGCGTACGATAAAACCCTCACTAGACATTAATGAATTATTCTTTAAAAATATATTTGACCGTTTTGGGACTTTTCATTCACCCATATGTATCGATTGTCTGCAATTGATATGTTCAATGTAAACGTCCTGTAGTGATGATGCAATAAAAGTTATAATAACGCCATTCAATGTTTGGTTTATATGAATAGTTTTATTAATGGCAAGGGGAAAAAATAAAAAGCAAACATTGAATTTATGAATAAAATTCTCATAATTGCATAGTTAACCTCTATACAATAGTTTATACAGATTCAACAAGCTAAAATATTTTTACAATTTATATATATAAATTTTTTTCCCTTTTATAGTAATGATGAATTTATGATGAGCTGCAAAAATATTAAAACCTTACATAATATGAAAATATACAATAATAAATCACAAATGACATTACACGATTGGCATCTTTGTAAACCATTAAATCTACAAAAACAGTTACGGCTACTACTTTGTTTTTGTTTTCTTTCTCATCTTTTAAAAGTGACTAAAAAAAATGACTACTATGCTAGAGCAATAATTATTCTCAGCATTTAATAAAAAACTGCCGTTAAGACTCGGGTGTACGTTTCAAGGTTGAGACTCCAAATAAAAGAGCTCGGAATAAGTTAAAAAACAAAATCGTTATTAATCTAAAACAGAAAAACACAATTGCAGTCGCTCTAGGGAAACCAGAGCTATTTCGAACAGACGACCTTCGATAATATAACAGGTCTTCTAAATCTAACGTTTAACATATATATGTATTATTATTATTATTATTACTATTATTATTATTCAATCTTGAAACGTACAGTGCTCAAGTCGTTTCATCTACGAAAGATAAAAAATGATACAAGTTGAACTCACCTATGTAGTGAATGATTAATGGTGGAGGGGGAGACAAAATAATAAAAAACAAACTGTATATATATATATATGTATGTATATATTTATATGTATTTACATATTCCATATACATACTCACTCTGCTTAGAGATAGCCGTTAAAACACAGTGCATATGTATATAGAATTAGCATAAGTAACAAGGGTGTCTTTTTGTTTGTTTTTGCGTTTATTTTATATTTTTTTGTCTTTTTATTTCTATGTTTAACACTAATATACAGACAAATGGTGGATAACAAAATACAGTTATATATACAAAAGTGTGGATGACAATTACACCAATATATTAACCCCAGTGTTATGAATACATCCATGATTATAAAGGTGTTCTCATTACAACACTGTCTTTTATTATTATAATTATTATTAATATTAATATTATGATTATTATTATTATTATGTTTAACGCTTATTAAATCGAGTCATTTCTCTTTTTAAAAACAATAAAACCCATTATTATTATAATTATTTATTATTATCATCATTATTAAAAAATCAAATCATTTTCCTTAATCCATCCGTAGTAGATCAAAGAAATCGTTCATTATCAAAGCAGTTGCATGTACATGCCTCGCTGTCCATGAAAAAACGCACAACAACGTAATAAACAAAGGTTAAAACTATCAATTAAAAAACGAAATCGACAAATTCCGTGAATTCCTGCAAGCTAATTACGAGTGAGAAAACATGGCTTAATACATCATTTAAAAACCATTTAATAATAATACACCTGCATAGACACGACGACTCGGTCTTTTTATGTACGGTAATACGCTTTATAAAGAACTAAGACTTGCAATTATTCTAGATTTACCTGGTAAGACTCTCTAACCCACCCCCACCCAAAATTTTACTTTCCACTTGAAAAATTAACATCAACTAATCATTTCAGGTTTAATAATTCAACAACCCCCCCCCCCCTCCCCAACACGCATACACACATTCATTCATACGTACACTTAATCCTCTGAAAAGAAATATTTCAAAAATTTCCCCCCAAAAAACGTGTGTTTTAAACTTTTCAACGGGTGCCAAGTATTATGTTTGCATTATTACAAAAACCCACAAGATCGTGTATATAATTTGTTATAAACAGCATATCGCTAAAAAATCTAATAAACGGATGCAGCCCCCATTTAGTGCAAATCTCTTCTGGTGAAACCCAACTGAAAGTCTTTTCATTTGTAAAAACTAAAGATTTTCTCTCCATCAAAAGTGGACTCCCCCACCCCAACCCTTTAGTCATTTACTAACAGAAAGTGAAGAAAGAATAAGCGAGAGAGGACTTACTCGTCAACACTATTAACTGCAAAGAAAGTTTTATCGTTTATGCCCATCCCCGTTCCCTTCTTAGCCTAATCGAAGGATTTGCAGAAGCTGATAACAGTGAGTTTTTAATGGTGTGATGCGATATGAAGTAGTCTTAGATGACAGCACCCTCAGAGTTTAAGATGTTTTTGATGAAGCAGATAATAGTAGTGCGGCTTCTCCTTTCTCCTAGAGAGAACTTTCACTTAAATAATCCAGAACAGACGGCGGAAGAGACATGGCATCGAGATAGTGCAAGAACCTAAAATAATAAAACAGGATAAAGGAAACTGGGTCTGAGAAAAACAATAACTCTACTCTTTCTCACTCTAACTTAACACTATTGCTTGTGCTAGGTGCAAACAAGGCTGACCAGTTCACATGAATTCCTAGAACATGTTCATGCACACAGTAGCTGCCCCTAAAATGCATCTTACAGGATGACATAAAAAAAACAGTAAACAAATAACAGCAACAATTAAATTAAAGGGCAACTGATACACAAAAATCACCTATCAATAAAAGTCAAACTTAATTATTACATAAAGGACATGCAACTAACTCTAATTCAACTTAAATTTTTTTTATTACTTATATACCGTAGTTTTTTTAAATATAATTTTTCTAACATCAGTTTTCAAAGCTCAAGTCGATTTGAGCTTTGCCTCAATTAACCGCTAGGGTTCATGCATGCATGACATCACAATAGCAAAACATCTTGGCTATCTCACACAGAATAACTCAACATCATTGTTCTTTTTCGATCATTATCCATCCGTATTTTTTGGAAAATCCAAATAAAAAAACGTGATCCCCTTGGATTTAATTGTTCCATGTTGCACTATGAATTAAGGATAATGATATCCGGGTTCAAATTTGCAACAAACTTTATTTTTATTTTTAATTAGCTGATATACCCGGCATTGCTCGGGCTCTTTTTTAATGAAATTTTGCAATATCTGAATGAGAATATACAGAAAAAATGAACACATGAAAAAAGCTTAGAATTAATATTGTAAAAATTCATACTGAAGAGCTGAAAAGAATTCTATTAAAATGCTCCAAGTGGATGGCCTCTCCAACTATGGCTCTTTAGCAGTTCTACTCGACTTTGCTCATGTTGGAATGTTGTGCATAGCTGAGTGAATTTGGCACAGTGCCAAAGAAAAAAAGGTGGAGAATAATCCATTCATTTTTTCTGTATATTCACATTCAGAAATTGCAAAATTTCATCAAAAAGGAGCCCAAGCAATGCCGGGTATATCAGCTAGTTCATAATAAATCGAAAAATAGAAAAACCAGAAGCCCTCCTGGACCCCCTCAGAAAGCAAAAATCGAATAATCAGAAGCTTCCTTCCGAGTTTATTTCCTGCGAAGTTCCATCAAAATATCAGAAAATTTTGTGAAATGCCCCCAAAAATCGATTTTTATCCGTTTTCTCACCTTTAAAATTTTGATATCGAAAATCGGGGAAACTACTTTTTTAGCACAGTAGCTAGAAACCTTCCTGCAAAATTTCAAAGATCTGAGTTTATTGCGGGCTGACCCAGGCAACTGAACGTGCGACTCCTTTCGAAAAACCCCCGTCTTAGCACGCCCCTATGCTATTCGTCCTATGACCCCACCGAGTTTCGAGTCGGTGGCCCCAGTAGATTTTGCTGTGCGATGATGAGTTAAGTGAGTCAGTCAGTGGATGTCTGATGATGAATGGTAAATTATATTGTAAATGGGACGTTTTTCAGATTTCTTTCTGAATCCATCTTCAAGAAAGAAATCCAAGTACTTTTCATTTATCATTCATTGTCATCTTTCATTTAATTTTCATTTATTATTTATGCATAACGTTTCAATCGTGTCTGCAGTTTTTATTTTCTGAAAAAAACTTCCGTTATATGGACTTGCCGTTATAAATTTGGCATTATGTAGAGTCCTGTTATATAGAGGGAACACTGTATTTATTTGTGAGGATTTCATTCTCCACCAGTGTCAATTTCTCCCACGACTGACTGGAGATGAAAGGGTGTCCATATGGGCACAATTAGCACCTCCAAACTCTGGGAATTGATGCGGAGGCCAAGCCCACCCTTCATGTTTAAATTGCTCACATTTGTAGCTTTTAATCACTCTCCGTTCCTGTTGATTAATTGAAATTTTTTCAACTTCATTATCGACTGCCAAAAATCGTAGTCATAAGGAAGATGATTGCAAGGCTCATACATTTTCCTGGAGAACTTTTTTCTGTTGAATCAATCAGGCTTTAGCAGTATTAACTACACCTTGTTTTACCTTTATGATGCCATCGACACCTCTATAGTACAAATGAATCAATGATTTTTTTTTCTTTTTTTTTTTTGCGGTGTTCAGTATATAGCGAATATTTGTTGAATTTATTAAATAATTAAGGAAAAAATTTCGAAATTTAGGGTGTGTCTAAAAAATCGACCGGTCAACGGTCGTTCGCTTCCATTTGTTCTTTCATGGACAGCGCGGTCGTGACCATTCTGTTTCGCAAATGGCGTCGCAGCAAGGTTCCTCGTCATTTAATGTAGTGCAATTTAAAAATTGTGTACATACATTAATTTTCTTCAGCAGTCTTTTCTTTTTCGTATTCATTCCTTTTTCTTGATGCTACCCAATATCTATTTTGCCATCTCCTTTCTCCAAAATATATTTATTACGTATCAGGCACAGGAACACTTGAATTTTCTACTTTCGTCCACCATATTAATTCTACTCGCCGAGGCAGCTGACGCCGACCAGACACATTATGAAAACGCTCATCGCAACTGGTCGTTACTTTATGGATAAAGGTTCGTCCAAATTGGGAGAAAATTTAAAATGAACAAAGCCAGCTATGTATGCCTGCGTCGTTCCCGCGTCGATCGGACATACTCAAAATTTTGAGTCAATCACTGGTGGCTCCAAAACGAGCTTTTTGACGGGCTATGACCAGTCGGACGTTTTAGACACACCCTAGATTATACATTATGCAATGTATAGAATTTCCTTCAATTATTTACTTAATTTATAATATCAAAAATTTTGATGTCAGTTTGCCCTTTAAATAAACCCTACATGATTTTTGACATAGAATCCAATGGTCTGAAATTTCAAATTTGCCCCCCACCCATCCCAGGTGGTGGGGGCTAATTTTAGAACAGGTGAATGGCCCTTCAAATGGCCTCCTCACAAATCCGAGTTTAAAAAAAAACAAGTGACATCAGAGAATCACTTCAGAGAACCTGCTTTATTAAGGAAGAAAGAATAAAAGGAATGCTCTCTTGTTGATTGGTTACTTTTTTCTTATGACTTGCAAAGTCAATTGGAAACTAGGTATGCTCTTGTTCAGACCATTTGAAATGGCACTACACGATAATGCAAATGAATACCAGAACCAATTAACACACGTTAACTGATTCAAAAAGTGTCAAGCTAGAGTGAGACAAAGAGTACAGTGCAAATGGACTGCAGTTCCACCGCAATGGCCAACTCACCTGCCACCTCTTTTGGTGTTGCTCAATTGCCTGCATTTCTCTGACTGGCAGACTCTTCTAAGATGCGGCAGATAGTCCACCACAAAGCTATTGTGATTGAGTTGGATGACGGGAGATAAATGGCTGTTGATACGGTGATAGTTGTCAAGGTGATGGATGAATGATCTGAAAGGAATAAAGAAAAGATATGTACGAGCTCAAAATTCAGATTTATGCATGCAATAAGGTCAAAAGAAGAGCTAACAGTTTTACATCCTCCAGGCCCTGCTTTAACCTAAAAGAGAACGTACCTTTCATAGAGCCCTATTGTCCTTGGAAGAAACTTTAATGGAGATGGTATTGTCACCAGAGGTTTGCAAATTTTTTTGTCTTGAAACTTTTTATCTTGCATTATGCCAGTTAATCGTTCAGAGCAAAACACCAGCGACTGTGCAACCAAAGTGTCTCCAATTTCTTGTGACAAGTCTACTTTTTCCCCAGCACTGTTCTCGTCAAACTCGTTTGATAAACCGTCGGTGCAATCTCTGTACCACCACTTCCAACAGTCATGTCTGTTACTCGAATGAATGTGACCAAACACTGAATCCAATTCGGATAAATTATCTGCCAGCTGTGATAAAACCGTGGTTGTCTTCTTGCACAAATGAGTCACGAGCTGTTGTTCCGGAGCTGTTAATTTTGAAACGGGTGACGAGGGAACGGGCACGGCGGAGGTATTTGCGCTTTCATTGTTCAGATCAATCTCATCATCGTCGTCTGATATCCAACTTAAGTCGAGAACTTTTGTTTTGTTTAGAACCAAGGATGATTCGGGAGTTGATTGTGAGTTGGACGGCTTCTTTTTCAACAAGGTTTTAGAAGGGAATGGCAATAAAAATGGTAAATTGTTGCGTGATACATCTATACTCGCAGAATGGCACTGTTCAAATAAGGAAACAAGAAACCTAGAATTTGTTGTCTGAAAAAGAGTAAAAACAAAAACAAATGAGTAAAAATGAAGATGATGCTCTATATTAAGCATAATAAAATTTAAACATCTGAATGGAAGTATACTATATGGAAGAAAAAAGCACTCGGACACGTGCTTGGTTTAGACGTTTAGCTTTTATTTTTATCAAATTAATACCTTTTGCTTTAGTGAAGGTCTATTTTCCAAACTTCTAATTCTACTCTCCAATTCGTCCCAAAGGCTTTCTATCGAACTTTGGGCTGGCTATTCCAAAAGTTCAACATCATTCCAAACCATTCAGTTATAAACCTTTCAGTGTAGCATGGAGCACTGTCCTGCTGGAAATGACACAGGTCTCTAAGAATGAATTTCCCACAGAGCAGGGAGCATGGAATTGTCCAGAAATGGCCAAGTCGAAGTGGCTCATAGACTTTATGCATTCAGTCAATATGACCAATGGCCAAGTCTAAACCACGAAAAACAGCCCCAAATCATTACAGACCCTCCTCCAAACTTCACCTTTGGGACGATACGGTCTGTATGGAATCGTTCTCCAGGAAACTGTCATACTCGTACACATCCATCTGATTTTTAAAGTGTAAATCGAGATTCGTCGCTCCTCAAAATGGCCTTCCAGTTTTCTAATGGCCAGGAACGGCAAGCTAAACTTTTATAGGAGACATATTTGGCTTGTGTGCAGCTGCTCTATTATGAAAACCTAATGGATGCAGCTCATTTCGTATACAGTGCTCCCTCTATATAACGGGACTAGGCCTATAAGCAAATTTATAAAGGTAACTCCATATAACGAAGGTTGTTTTTTTTTTCTCCAAAAAATAAAAACTGGCAGACTTTCGTGGTTGGGAGGTGATGGTTGATAAAATCCTAGCTGAAAAAATTGATAAAAAAAATTTTTTTTCCGGAAAAAAACTTTGTTATATGGAGTTGCCATTATAGGCCTAGTCCAGTTATACAGGGTGTATCTAAACAGTCTGTACAAACTTGGAGGAGAGGTAGTATGGGTGATTCTAAGCAAAAAAGTTCATGTGAACGTGGGTCCGAATTTGAACGATAACTGAGATATGAACAGAAATAAAAATGGTGCAACCAAGATCAACGAGTAAATAACTCAAGTTCTGTAACATCTAGAATGATGAATTTTGGTAAAACAACAGGGTACATAAAAACTGTGTGTACTGTTAAAATTTGATCGAATTCCAACGAGTAGTTTCAGAGTTACACAGTCAACATCGCAATACGTGCTCACATGCGAGTACTAATCTAAAAAATACAATAACAAAAACCTTCTGACAAGTGAACCTTGAGAGGAATCTTTCTAATAAATTCGAATATTCTTTTCAATACAGCGGGAAAAAACTATCATAAGATTGTACTGAATTAATGGATGAATGTTGTGATAAATAAATTCAGATTCCATGTATCCTATTATTCCCCCCAAACTTCATTATGCTATGTGCTATAGAACCTGAGTTATTAACTTGTTGAACTTAGTGGCGGCATTTTTATTTCTGTTCATATCTCGGTTATCGTTCAAATTCGAACCCATGTTCATATGAATTTTTTTCCTTAGAATCTTCCGTACTACCTCCTCTAAAAGTTGATACACCCTGTATAAGACATCAAACTCATTATTACATATTACCACTCCTATTGCTCTAATTCCCGTGTCTGAGAAGCACTTTTAATCCACCCGACAATCTACGAGTATTTACCGATGACGAAAAGGAAGTATAGGAGTAGTTGTGTTTCGTTTACATGGGTCTTGGTGTAGGCAAGATTACCACAGGAAATTCTATTAATTTCTCCGTTTTCCGCATTTCGTAGGGCCTTAAAGCGAGCCGTTCTTGCAGAAGCTGCCCCATAAACCGATGATTCCACAAGATGATTTTTATTGTCTCCTCCTGATTTGTTAGACTGTGTGATACCACTTTCGGGAGCTAAAATAATCTTAGATTATCATTTTTAGATTATAGTAGGCGCTGGTACTACATCCAGCTGGACTTCACATAACATATAAATTCTTTTTTCTTTTTGTTTAACTAACAATCTAACCCTCGTCATTGTATAACTTCTTATCCCTGTATTCAGTTGCCTATTTTAATTTTATTAGTTACTTGATATTATCAGTTAACTGTTGTGTATTTTAGCACTAATTGCTATTAGCCCTGGGGTCTCACTTGTCTCAATTTTCATATTTCAATAGAGGTTGAGGGCCTCTAACCGAGAAATAACGGTAAGTTGACACTTCATCAAAGTCAGAGTAGTGGAGTCTCCTTGTTAGTGCAATCTTGAAGTCAGGTGGTGTTTTCAACTTCAGATGTTAGATCAGTTGCAGAGGACCGGCATGATTTTCCAGCCATCTGTCTCGAGGCTCTCCGAGCCCAATCCGCCAGTTTAAGAGGCCTGCCAGGACGCGATTTGGCTAGTTGCGCCACTAGTCTTCCATCTTTGAATCGCGTCGGTTACTGTCAGGTTTGGAATCTCTAGGCTGCTTGCAAATCCTCAAATTGAAACCGCTGATATGGCACCTCGTCGACAATCTGCTAGCTCACTTCTGCGTGACACTGCGTTCTTCCAACTAACTAGTTTTGTAATAGGGAGACATATCTTATGTAAGGAAGCATACAATGTTACACCCAAGCATCAAATTTGAATTGCAAACAAAATTTGCATGTTTCATCAGGTGTCCGAGTACTTTTTTCCATATGGTGTATAGTAAATGAACTGCAAATTCTTTTAAAATTTTTATGGAACGCATACTCCTAGAATAAACTATGGCAACCTTCAACTGTCTTCAAGATCACAAATAAGGAGATTATATTAAAAATAATTAATTTCCTTTCAAACAGTAAAAGCAAAGAGCAGTTTGATTGGGTTTACCTTAAGTGCATTGGTTAATGTGGTCGTAGCTGGTGGAAGCGTAAGGCCACAGATGCTTTCAAAACAACACTGGTGTAGAGGAAACTTGTCCACACGATCTGTGCTTTCGTCTTTTGGAAATTCCAGGGAATCGAAGAAATCTGCATCAGTACTGTTTTCTGCAAAGATGTCTCCCGTTTCCTTTGCGCTGACAATGGGGATCTTGGGAGCTTTTGCCTGACCGCTTGATTCGGAGAGTGGAAGATGGACCATATTATCCAAAGCTTGCCTGTCGCCACCAGAAAGTGCCCAAAACTGCAGTTCGAGCATAGATCTTCGTATGTTGCCTTCATTGTAGAGTACCAAGTTGTGAATGCAGTCGAATGTGGTATACAAGTTTTCTACCAGGCAGAGTATTTGTAAATACATGGCTGTGATTCTCTGTCGATAGACAAAATAAAGTTTAGTTTTCACTCTCAGCATGCTTGGAAGGAGAAAGAAGCAAATAAATTTTACCGTATTTGGAACTTGAAATTTCAATTCCTCGTAACGACCCTTGATTTTGTTATACAGAGTTATATCTTGAGCTGAAGAAAAAATAACAATTAAGAATTAAGGAAAGGGCCTCGATAAAGTAGCATGATAATTTATTTTGTGCCAATGTAAATCTACCATCTAAATTACAATGAAAGAAAATTAGCAAAAATATTTAGCAGAACAAAAAATTAACAAAAAATAACCTCTAAAGATAAAACAGATCAAGGAAACAATTTTACACATCAAAAAACGCAGACTCGTCACTGTTTTTCATATAAGCGATTTTCATATTCAGAGAAATTAGCTGATTTTAACGAGTAACAAACTGGTGTAAAATTTTGCGTTAAATTCAACATATCAGGTAAAAGAGACTTGTGACTTCATAAATCAAACTTTTGAAGGTGATTCTATGTCACAATCAAAAGCTTTTGAATAGTCTAAACCAGTGGTTCTCAACCTTTTCACAACCGCATACTACAAAAATATCATTAAACGCCATAAATTAACCACTTGCTTACACCAGATGGCCAAATAAGAATTTGGCAAAAACTGTATGAAAGCATGGACCCCAATCTATTATTACAGCCCTTGAAGCTGTTGGAGGCAATATTACGTTTGGGGAATGTTTCTGGCAGGTTTTGGGCCTTTTAATTCGCATTATCTAAATATCATTTCTGACCAAGTTCATCCTGCCATATTGATAGCTTCTGCCAATGGAGATGGCTAGTGCTCATATTGTACAGGACTAAAACGAGGTTGCTATGAAGTAGCAGTCAATAGTGCTGTCTTTGCTATCAAAGATATAACACCAGGATGATCATATGTAACACTTCCAGGGCCACCGTAGCTCCTTCAAGACTAAGAAAACAATTGTAGCTCTAGACGTAGCATTTTTTGAGATCTTTGAACTCCCCAGTTAATAAAAAGTTTAAAATTAAGACAAAAGGGAACACAGGTATAATTTTCCTTTTTTATTATCAATTTTATCTTCTTTCTTTCTTTCTTTTTGTCAATAATTGTGTTCAAGAAAAACATTGGCTATGTGGTGAATAGCACTTACTATGTGGTTGGCTATTTATAACTTGTCTAAACCAATGTGAGTCAATCGGACTGCCCAGTGTACAGCAGTGTCTTAAGTTAAATTAATTCTCGTGACTTTTTGATTCAGCACTTTTAACATTTGCAACGAACATATTTCTTGACCATGACATCACAGCTCAACTTGGCAAAACCGACTAAAAAAAAAAACCAATCTGGGAAAATAGCATTTTACATAATCGAAGAGCCCTATGTAGCCCTTTTTGGGGCAGCAACATCCTTGAGCGGCCCAAACAGATGAAAGTCAAAATTCAACTTTCACACCCTCCAACCAGAGAAACTGGACCACTGCTTCGTTGTTCCTTCTTAATGCGTACTGTTAGTGGAGCAGACATGTTTACACTGTAATAGCAGAAAGGGCAATGATGTGGTCGTTGCGACAATTTCACACGAAGAAAAAAACAAAAAAAAAAAACTTGTGTTTAACTTTGCTTGTTGGCTATTTGCGATAATTTTGTTTGTTGGCTGTCAGGTCAGGCTAAGTTTAGGAACCAAATTTCGTAATAAGAAACTACTTTTGCGGGACCACAGAAAAATTAGTTATAGAAATAATTTCACTATATCGACGTTCATTATACTGATATCTATACCTAAAATAAAACTGTAATCGACTCGGTGTCTGTACATAGAAAATATTTTAAGAAAATCTTATGCGACAGGTCTTACTAACACTAACAGAGCCAAAAAGATCATTTTTAGAATTTTTGTCTGTCTGTATGTTTGTTTGTTACTTGGTTACGCAAAAACTACTCCACGAAAATTAATGCGGTTTTCAAAGGTGCATTGTTTAAGTGTAACTTTAAAAATGGTGTATGATTTATCCTGGTATGCCGTCTAGAAGCTAGTAGTTGTACAGAAACTGACATGCGGTCAAGTATGCTTTATTTCACAAAACAAACAACAGATGGCCTTATCACTTGGTTTACCGTGAAAGTATTTAAGCAAACATTGATTGCCCGTGCATATAATCTTATGGAACTGAGGCAACATCCATGCAGACGAAGTCGCGGGCAACAGCTAGTGTTGAAAACAATTGAGAATCCAGATATATCAAATGCAATAAGAAAAAAAAAAGAACCAACAAAAAAACCAAAGGACTACTTACATGAAGAAGTCAATATAATTGGCCTCTTTGACATGCTCATGAGTGTATTCACTGCTGACCAAAATCCATCGTCATTATCAAACACAAGGTCCACCTTAACATAAAAAGTAACAGTGCAAGGAATGTTAAATATGTATTACGACATAAATTAAATAGTTCATTTTTAATGCACTTATTATGCACAATAGTTATAAAAAAATGCTTACATCTTCAAATAATACGAGAGATATGGTGAAGTTGCTACCACTGTTGCTATTGGTAGTACATTCTCCTTTTTTTTCTGGATTGATCCCATCATCTACAAACGTACTAAGCTTTGTTTCTTCTTCACAACCACAAGATGAGGGAACAGAAAAAAATTCACAATTAAAAATTCATTCAAACAGTTTGAAATAACTGAAGAATATGCTTATTCAATTCATTTTAAAATGCAATCCAAATTTCACTTACATATTTTGCCAATAAGGGCCGACTGGTTATAAATGAGAACAAATGAATCATGATCATGAAACTGATTCAAAAAAGGAAATTTTTTTTTTCTGCTGGGGCTCCTTTAAAACTTAATTACTCCAAAATGCTTCTTCACAGCCAAACAGTTTCTTTTCAAAAATAGGTTAGTCTCAATGAGAGGAGGCTATCCATGTCGTTTTTATTGTGTTTGGGTCGATGAAATGAATGCTTTTGCCATTCTGTTGGAGAGGGAGGGGGATAAATAATTCTGAAACAGCTCATTGGAGGCAAACGAGTCATTTACAAAAAAAAATTCGCCTTAATGGGAGTTTATTTAATGTACATGTCGAGTTTATTGAGTTTCATTCGCTGGTTTTAACGCTACAGCCATTTTTTTAATTTTTACAAAGCATTAGAAAAGTTAATTCTTGCTCTAGAAGATAACGTCTTGCTGTGAAAGATCACTGATATTTCTAGCAGTGTAGAGAGAATTGAGGTTGCATTTTAAAATGAATATCTGCTAAGCTTATATGTGAATGAAATTAAAATACATCAAATTTCAGGCAGTGTCTTTGAAGAATTTTATTAAAAGGATATCCAAAAAGTGCTCTGAAATTAACCAAACTCAATAACCATTCCAAAGTTGAACGTACCTTTCTTATTTGCTTGAGAAAACAATTTCTGTTGTTTTCCTTTGGAAGCTACTTGATGCGATTGGGTAGCCTCTTTCAGGTCGCTTAAAATGAGCTTTCCTGTACGGCGTGATGATCCGTTAACTTCAAATACCTAAAAGCAATAGTTTGTTTCTTAAGGACAATTCAACAAATTTCAAATTATAAAAAGAAATTAAAGATTAATAAAAACCCACCTTGTATCCCAATTCGTCTGCAATTGCATAAACTGAAGCAGTTTTCCCTATCCCAACAGGACCAGTCAGCAAAACTGTATTGCACATTGTACTTCCATAATCATCGTCATCGTCGTCTGAATGGACACTTAAAGCAAAATCGCTGTCTTCGTCACTGTCCAATCCTGAAATTTTGTTTCAAGTGAAGCCTTTTCAGTTTCAATTTATAAAATTAGTGAAGATAAAATAAATAAATAAATAAATAAATAAATAAATAAATAAATAAACCCTTTACAGAGCCTTTAAATGCGATTATATACACTAGAATCTCGCTAATCTGAATCCGAGCAGCCCAAAACTTTGGTTAATTCAAACTAGAACCAACCAAAAAAGAAAACCTCTAATCCACAAGGAGAATAGAAATACCAGATACATATTTTGGGTACCACATACCTATCTTTTTTTATTTTATATACAGTGGTGCCTCACATAACGAACCTAATTCGTTACTAGGCAAAGTTTGTTATGCAAGACTCTATTTTATAAGGCATGTTCAAATGAAAGTGACTCAAAGGGCACTGAGACGGATTAAATGAAAGTATTAATATTTACCTTTGTTTATATGAAAGAAGAACATCTTATAATCACTACTATAGACGTGCAGTCCTAAAAAAAATCTCCACCTGCCGCAAAAATCTCCACTGGGACATGAATCGGCTAATACCGTCCGCAAAAAAGTTTGTTTTCTGCAGCTCTCTGAACCATGCCCGAACATCGTCCTTAACCTCCTTATCATTGGTGAAATTGTCAACCTTTCAGTGCCTTCTTTAAAGGATCTGCTCAGTTTGTTATGTGAGGCATGGTTCGTTGTGTGAGTTGATTTTCGCCCTGAACCCACGTTCGTTATGCAAGGTACTACTGTATTTATTTATTTACTTACTTACTTTTGTCTTTCTCCGCAGAAAATGGATACCTAGCACCTGAAATACGTATCCAGTATTTCAATTCTCCTTGTAGATTAGAAGTTTCCATTTTTTGGTTGTTCCATTCCATAGTTTTTGCTTAATTTTTGAAACTAAACTAGAACAGAATTTTTGAAGAACACCTTAGTTCAATGATTGTAATAAGAAATTAACCCTTCCGAGACTGTATAGGAAAATAGCAGAAGTCCCAAGTTGAAATACCACGTAGATCACTTGGTCCCCTCATAACTCTGACTCCAGTGGGCCAATCAAAACCAAACTAAATGGTGAAATAGGGTATGCCTAAGCTAGCTACATTCAGAGTTTCAACCTTTTACATAAAAAAAAAAGGAAAATTTTTCTCCATAAATTCACAGTACTGTGCAATGACCTTATCACAATTTCTGTCTTTTACAAATTTATGGTTATTTAAAATATTAATAACAATTTTAAACTGTTTGATACAATTTTTTGATGAAGCCATTTGGCAAGGTGAGAGACAAGTCACATTCCTAACGAGAGAAAAATTTAATGGACATTTTTCTAGAATTTTTCCTATAATTTTTGTAATGATCCTACCGCACTGCATTTTAAAAGACATAACATCTTTCTGAGAAATATCTCCAACAACATTCTTTTCATGAAGTAACTTTTCAGCCATAAAACCAACGTCTATTTCTTTGTCAGATTGAGGTGTTTTGGGATCACGTTTCAGTAAGGAATTTGCCAGAAAACTTTTCGAAGTGGAATATCGAAAGTTGCTACGAAGCTGACGATTCATACCATTCAAGTGCACGTTCAATGCATCAACTCCTTGGTTACTGATTGATATTTCTTTCATACAGAGATTACATTTGGCCTTGAACTTATCACTTCCTTCCTCTAACCAGTCCTTATATTTTGAATTTACAACCACAACTTGTTGAACACGCATTTTCCTGGCATTTTTTTATGATAACGACGCAACATGTGATTGTCTTTAGGCTTAAGCATAACTGGAAAAGGCGATGCGAAAAGCTAAAAGGTGACAGTGAAATGATGAATGTATGGTGTTAAATGATGAATGATAGTGTTAAATAAATAATGATAGTGAAATAATGGACGTATTGGATCCCAACTCATTAAAAAAAAAAAAATTAACAACAACAAAAAAAAATTTTTAAACGGTTCACATTGTCAGTTGTTAAGTTAAAAAATTCATGACTTTTACCGAAAATCAATCTGAATTCATAACTTTATAAGGACCATTTTATGACCACTCAAAATTAATGATAATTCATGACTTTCATGACTTTTAAGGACCCGTACGCACCCTGTTCATTAATTTAATTTTTTTCCATTAAATTTTTATTGAATTTATTATATTTATTTAATTGTTATTTTACTAGTCTTTTTATTAATTTGTGTATTATTTTAATTTATTTATTAAGTTTATTTATTTAATTAATAGGTCTGTTTATTTAAATTTAGTTGCTTTTGCTTTATTTTAATTTATTTATTTATTCCATTTTTTGTTGTGTCATCGAAAACAAAAATAAATATCACGTTTTGCTAAATTGGATATATTTTATCCTTTTTTTACAAAATACTTTTTAGATTAATTATCAATAGCTTTTTAAAATTAAACCCCTTTTCTGTAACAACTAACGTTTTCGTGCATTGAAGGCACCATGTCTTTTGGAATTCCCACCTGCGATTTCTCACGAGACACATTAGCTATGGGATATCTTCAACGCCAGCTTTGCTTTAAAAGCTTGAATTAACTGCTACATTTTTCTAGCAAGTAGAATTTGCTTCAAAGCTCAAGCAAGCTATGGGAACGCACCTTAAACCTAAGTTTTATCAATAGAATGATTAAAATTGTTTCAAGTACCATAAATGGGGGTTACTTTGCTCACCCGAGGGTAACTTTACCCAAGAGAACGCAAACATTTGAGAGAACTTATTTTCTGTTGAATGATTTTGTATTTAACACTTTAATGCAATCTTATTGTAAAACAAAATCATTCAACACAAAATAAGAGCAGCAAATGTTTGACGTTACCTTGAACAAAGTTACCTGCGGTTGTGCAAAGTAACCCTGGTTTATGGTATTAAAAAAAAAATTCATTTTTCAGAACATCCGAGTTTGCAAATAAAAACCTTTCATAATACAGTATTAGGGGAATTTAACAAAAAAAATAGTCATTTGGGTCAGGACACGAAAAAAATTTCATATGAAGCAAGTTTTCGTATTAACAGAGTTCGTAATATCCAAGTTCTACTGTAGTAGCATTTTTGTATACGGACTCAATTGTATAATCAGGTAACCAACCTCCACCAGCACATAATCTGAAGTAATTTTGTAAATTTTTTTCCACGAAAGGAAAATTTATGAGAATTCTACTGGTTTTTCATCTGCGATGAGTTTTGTTTTTTTGGCTTGAATAAGAATAAAGGAAGAGGACTGTTTCATTTCCCATTTGCAAAAAGTATGCACCCGTGAACCAATTTTTGATAATTTTCTTGGTCACTTGTCCTGAATCAAGAGAGAAAATTAATTTGAACACAAATATATTCTCTTAAACCTAATGCTTTATATTATAGAACGAACATTGTTGATGCTGAAAGGCAAAAGTGAATCTCCTTCTGCAATTAATCAGGGTTGAATCAGGAACAGATGAGCACTTCTCGTCTAATCCTGGTTGAATTGTTTAGCTATCGCAAGTGCTGACCGATTAATTATCTTGACATCCATTTATCCCTTTGTACCGAGTGTCATGAAACGTTTAAGTGGAATATAATAACTTCTTGTTTGTTATTCAATCAAACATGGCAAAAGCTGGTAACATTCAACATCGATAGGTAGCCCATCAATAAGTAGTTTCGGTTGGGCTCGCATAAAAGTCGCACCCCAGTTTTTTCAGACAAAAATGGATACAAAATTTTGCGACCTACATCTGAGAATATACGATATTTTCAAATGATCAAACAGGTTCAAGCCCCAAAAATTCTCACTCTATATGGATAAGCAACAATTTCAATGAACTCTGTGGATAGTCTTCAATTGATTGATTAGAAAATAGACCTCTTGTCCAGGACTATTATTACTTAGAAGTAACAGGAAGTCTACTGGTACTTTGTAATCAGTCAGTTGCATGTATATGGATATGCTTTTATAAATTTTTTGGCAGATATTTTTTATGAACTAAATAACGAACTTAAATTGTCAGGAAAACGGATACATTACCAAAACTATAGATAATATCAAAGTACACAATACAAAATTACTTAAATATCCTAACCTACATAATGAAATGTGATCATTGCTTGAATTTAGACAAGAGAATTGCCCTACCTTGACTATTCTTTTTCCCACGGATAACACTTTCTCGGCCCTTTCTCATTTCATATTTTGATTGTTCTTTCCACTCCATGAGCCAAGTCTTCAGCTGCTGCACAGACTTCTGGTTCCCAATGATCTCACTAGAATGTGTGGGCTGGTATTTGGTAGTCCACAACCAACTGCTCTTAGCTAAATTAACAACAGAATAATAATAACATGTTTAACATGTAAACAGATTATATCCCAGACTGTGTTTAAAGATGTTGTACTTGAATTTACCAAATAATTTAGAATCGTTCTGCATATTTTGTTCAATAATATCAGTCTTGGTGTTTGAGTTTGTTTCTTCGTTTTTCTTTCCGTTAGCAGACTTTAACTTTCCTAAAATAAAAAAAAGCAGAAAAATATTTTGTATATTTAATATGAAAAATAAATTACATTTTTTAAATTCAATATTCCTTTTGTGACACTTAAAATTATCCTCCAAACAATATGCTGTATTCGAATCAGGACTGCAGCCCAGATGAAGAACTGGATCGTGGCGAGCACGAGTCAAGCTACTACTCTGTGGCTCGCCAAGACCGTGTAAATATGGTGAACAATTTTCGAGGGAGACTCGGCTCGTATGTGGCTAGCTAAAGCTATATACACCTTTATTAGGTCTTCCTCTTTTGAATTGAAAATAGTGAGAAAAAGAGTAGCTTATCACTAAATTGTTCATATGCCCTTTTTCCTAGGAAGATCCACTTCAGTATAATACATCCAGTGAAAGAAAAACAATGACAATGTCGTCAAATTCAAAATCAGCCAATCAAAGTGGTTTATGATTAATTTAAATAGCTTTTCTGAATTTCCCAACTTTGACATTGTTTGGATGTATGAACCGTAGTTTCTTTCATAACAAAATGATTCTTTTAGAGCTGAAGGAGTCCCTAGTCTGCTATCCTATTCTCTGAAACAACAGTTAAAAATAAAACGGGAAACCAGTTAACTACCATTTTGTGAACTTTCCAATTTCTGTCGCTTCTGTTCTGAATTCAACACTTCTTTTTCATTGTCGTCTACAACAACGCAATTGAGAGGTCGTTTGTTTTGAATCTCAGCAGCCTGCCTGGCCCAGAAATCTTGAAAATGAAAAGCAATAAAAAAGGTTAATATACATTAATGCCCTGTATTCACTGATATTTAATAAATCGGATATCATTTACTCAGACTCAATGTAAATGGTCTGTTCAAAAAGTTCCGAAATTCATTTGATTTACAGGTCAGTGGTCTTTATGTCCTTCAAAGTACATCTATCCTCGCTTATCACGGAATCGTTTATCACTGGTCCAGGTTATCATGGTACCTTTGATTGTAATCTTTGTCATGTTTTTCATGAGTTGGTGAACGGTCACAATATTAACAGCGACCCACAACCGAAGACAGCGCAGCTAAACAGAAGGAAGCAAGACAAATTTCCATAAGCTAGGCCCAGTGAGAAGGAGCTGGTTAAGCAAGCCCAAAAGTGTTATGATACATACTTTCATCAGTGGCATAGTGACGGGGGAGTAGAAGGGCATGATGCCTCAGACAGTCTTGATACCTTTGCTGAGGAGTGGGTGGCGTCGCGATGACAAAATATGATAACAGGGGACAAACAAATGAATACCTTACCTTGAGCTCCATTTACCCTCACTATGCCACTATGCCAACGACTACACTGGACCAACAGCTTTACTTCCCCTCCGAAGGAAGTGCGTGATCTCAGGATTTTCCCCCTGAAAAAATTCCTCGCCGTCCTCTGCCGGGTCAAACCCGCGCCCTCGGGCATCAGAGGCGATCACGCAACCACTGAGCCACCGAGGCCAATTACATGATGATTACATTGTTACTCAGACTTCTATGGTCAGGTGACTTTTTCCGTGTCCGAGCCCGTCTTTCTGGTTGACTATGGACTAAACCCTATTTTCCCCATAGGTTCTATTATTCATTTATCACAGTGTTTTTTGGAACCAAACCACCGTGATAAACGAGGATAGATGTACTCTCTTCCCCAATGAATATATGGTATCTTGGAATGAAAGTTCCCCCTGGTGTTTCCACTTTTTGAAGCAGTCCTGGAATGCATCTTTAGGAATCATTTTTATTAGTTCCCTTCATCTCCTCAATGGTGTCGAATCTCTTCCCTTTCAACATTGCTTTCAGTTTGGGAAACAAGAAATATCTGTTGGAGCCAGGTCAGGGAATTACGATGGAAGAGAAAGCAGTCATTCCAGGCTTAGCTAAAAACTCACAATATTGATTGTACCAAAATTCTGGTCGTTTCCTCCTCCTCATTTTTTTTGAGGTGTTTCAGAGCTCGGAGGAAGTAAGTCTGGTTCGGTGTCTGACCAGATGGCAAGAGGAATTCTTGATGAACGACACCATTGGCATAAAAAAACCTTGGCTAGAATAACTTTGACATTGGAGCAACCTGGCTTGGTTTATGTGAGGTGGGCATGAAGGGGCATGGTCAACACCTAGAAAGAAAGCTCACAACTGAAACGTCATATATTGTCACATCATCATAATTCGACCATTGTTGATCATATTTCTACCAATCATAAGCCCTAAATTTGGTCGACTTATGATGATTTAACAATGCACGACTTTTCAGTTGTGAGGCTTTCTTTCAAGAAGGTGTTGGCATGATGGGGTTTTGTGAATGTTTTCTCCAGTTTGACACAGAATTTCACTGCAAAACACTGCTCATGTAAGCCATTGTGAAAATTAAACTATCATAAATACTCGGGAGTTCACCTTGCATAAGCAATATGCATAACCAAGCTACTTATTGGTTAAGTTCACGTGAAGACAATGCACCCACCTGGATGTGTGTATAATGAGCTATAACTGTGCTATTCGAAATATTCTAGAACGTTTTGAACAGATCTCTTACCTATATCAACTTTCATAATAAATTTTCAGATCTAACCTGCTTCCACTTTCTCTGCATGTTGGCATTTCAATAGATAGTTTCTGTAGAGATTACCAATAGGTATTTTTGGGGAACGACAATGAAAATTCACCAGTATTTGTTTTACAGCCATTTTGGGAAAAGGTTTTACGTGAGTGTTCATGGACACCTACATCAGAAGTAAAACAAAAGTAATAATTATTTACAAAATATTATTCTCGAAAAAAAAAAGAAGAAAAATCAGACTAAACAATGAAATCTTCAAAGAAGGCAAGTTTATACTGTACCAGTTTATCTATTTGAGATTTGTAACATTCTGAAACTTTTCCAGATATGGTGGTCAGGCTTCCTAAATGAATCGACTTGTTAGTGATAACCGTGTCAACAGCAGACTTTCCATCGTTCTTTTCAGTCAGCAGCTTCACAGCGGAGGGGGGATTTTTGGAGGAGATTTCCGATGTGCTGTCTTTCTGATCAACATGACTGACTGCAGGATAAGGGAAGAAATTGTCTGCAAGTGGAGACTGTTGCTGCTTTTGTGCTATTTGTTGTTGGAGACTTTGCGGAATTCCACTTCTTAAAAACAACTGCTTTGCTTCGTCAGCTGGTGAATTCGAAACCTTTTTAATTTTTTTCTGCTTCAAAAGCATTTCTTTTTTCTTGGCTTGCGTAAAAATAGATGCCAATTTCTCTGTATCTGTGAAAACATCAATGAAACAAAATAAAACAAATCATTTTATCTATATAACAATTGATTTGAATTACAACAAAGTTAATTCATATCAACATAAAAAACAGAAAGAAAAAATCATGCAACTTGGATTTTACAACCAACTGTGCCACTGTGGGCACAGCAATGCTGTCTCCAAGTGTCCTAAAGAATACATAGTAATCAGCGTGGAGACCCAACGATTAGGCAAGCACGCGGCTCGCAGATCAAGAATTCCTCCTTTCCAAATCATTAGAAAGTTGAAGAAAACTCTTTAAGAAAACCAAAAATTATGAAGACATAAGAAAGTAGCAGAAGCCCTGTGCCCATCTACGCCCCCCCCCCCCCTTTATCCGCACTTTTTAAAGCCAAATATTATTTTCTCAAAACGTGTATTTAAAAAATGGAAAAAGCTCTATCTTTTTTCGCTTCTCAACATTTCCAATTGAATGACATAACATGCCATGCGTTGCCACTTCAAACCAAAGACTACATGACCACTACCCCGTAACTCCCAGCCCATTGAGACAATTTAACCTAAATGTCATAACAATGTAGATTGCACTTAACGGAGGAATCTGCATACCAAATTTCTCTATTTTACATATCATATACCGTACAGACAGATGAGCCTCTCTAATTCTTACCCCCGTAACTCCAACCCTAATAGGCCAACAGAAACTAAATTAAATAGTAAAGTAACACATACCCTTAGTAAACTACATTCCAAATTTCAACTTTTTATAGAAAAAAAAATGTAGAAAATATGGAGGGGGCAGATGGACACAGTAAAATCCACCAGTAGCTCCATTCTTCCACTACTTAATAATAAGTAAAAGCTGGAGTTAATGCTTCAACATAAGGTAAACTATTAAAATGAAAACTAGAAAGAAAAATTCTGCAACTTGGTAGAGGAAACAAGGTTCAAATCCAGGTTGCAGAATTTCCCCCTTCATTTTTCATCTTTACCTTGTGTTGGAGCATTAACTCCAGTTCTTATATAGGGTGAGGCATTTATCTTGAGGCAACTGAATATCTCGGAAACTAAGCATTGTACAAAAAAATGTCCAAAATCAAAAGTGGCTTTCAATACACATGCATAGACGCTCTCTCCATAGGACTGCTGCCCCTAAAAGTTGGCTTGTGCATTAAAAAATTTTGAATTTTTGAAATTCTGACTTTGAATTCTTAAAGATCATTAAAAAGTAGAATATGATTCTTAAAGACCCACTCTCTATCTCTTTGTCTTCATCGATAAAATTGGGCTCAAAACGTTAAAAGTTCCACACTTTCAAGGCCTCTATCCCCTAAACAGTTGGATCAATTGAAAAAACACCAAGAATAAAACATTTCTCGAGTATTGTGTACAATCTG
>JAHWFO010045454.1:6599256-6624894 GCA_023313115.1 Rhysida immarginata | reverse complement strand
CGAAATAATTCACTTTTGATTTTAGACATTTTTTCGTACAATGCTTAATTTCCGAGATATTCAGTTGTCTCAAGATAAATACCTCACCCTGTATATTATTTTCTTATGAATTTACAGATTTAATGAATGTAAATGTCTATAGTTAAGAATATGAATTTTACTTACAAGGGAGCCATCCAAATTTGTACAGTAAGACCCCGACTTACGTCGTTTCGACTTATGCCATTTCGCACTTAAGTCATTAATAAATTTCCACCACTGTTTTGGTGTTACAATGCTTATATCACACTTACACCAAAAAAAATAAGCGATTTCCTCCACCCCCCTCAAAAAAAAATATATATAAAAAATGCAATCCATGCCGGCTTTAAAAACGTCAAAGGATCATCTCACTATTCTACTAGGTGAAAATGCAGTAGGTGATTTCAAACTTAAGCCTTAAACTTAAAATTTATTCAAGTAGGAATGAGAATAAGTTATTTGTGGAACTTAAACCTTAAACTTGCTCATTTGTGGAATTGTGGTTTCTCTTCTTATTTTATTTGTTATTACCATTTATCCACAGTTTTGGTATTATACAATTAGAATTATTCAAGTACAATTTATTTTTATAAACACATATATTGTTATAAGAAATGAGCTTTTGACTTACGGCATACTTTCGAGGAACCAATTAGTGATGTAAGTTGGGGTCTTACTGTATCTCATAGTTTCACACCAAATTGAAATTTTACTCACCTAAAGTTCCATGCTTGCAAAATAAATCATGCTTGCAAAATAAGAAATTGTGATATTCAAAATAAATCAGTAAAACTAAAAAAATTGAGTGCACATAGCCATACAATGATTCCATTGCTAAAAAAAAAACAAAAAAAAAACTGGAGTCTTTGCGTGGCTATGCGCATCGAATTTATTTTCATTTTTGCGGTTTATTTTGAATGTCCCTATTTCTTGTTTTGCAAACATCAATAGCAGCTTTAGGTGACTAACATATTTCAATTTTGTGTGAACCTGTGAGATACAGGTTCGGATGGTTCCCTTGTTAGTCCAGTTAAATTCACCCACATGAATTTACTTATGGCTTACTCTTGAGGGGAGAAACCCACAAAAGAGGTCAAATTTTGATCAACTGTCCAAACTTTTTGAAACACACAGCTGAAATTAGATGCTGTACCAAATTTCAGAATAATATTCAAATTTATACGTAAGATATATGCAAAAATATGTAAAAAAATTTGCAAATTTGGAATTAAAAATTAATTTATAAACATTTACAAAATCAATGAACTAAAATTGAAGAAAGACATCGCTATCCATGATTTATTCAATAACAAGGATAAAATTTATGTATTTTTGTCTGAAATGTGAAAATGCAATTTTTCATAAAAATTTGCTGCCGATAAGATTTTTATAATTTTTTAAAAAGTAACTACGACACTTTAATTATAATTTTCCTTAATTATAAGGGTGCTTCTTTTTAAGTGAAAAAAATTTCGTTATGGTAAGTTCTGACGGGTGGTTTCTTTGAAATATCAAAATTAAAATTTGATGTAGGGAAAAAAAAACAACAACAAAAGCTGTTCTGTAAAGCACTTCTGTTGTGGTTGCAGAGGAGGGCTATTCGGCATGAAGGCAAGCAGCTATTCAAAGAGCTAAATAGCGGCAGCTGCCATCTGTTGATAAGAAATAGAAGCAACTGGAATTTATAGGGGATTTCATGAGCTAAAAGACAATTTTTTTTTTTTTATTTTATTTTTTTTTTTTGTGATAAGACAATTAAAAAAAAAAAATAACATTCCTTTTATAATTATTTTATTTAGATATGCTCGTCACTATATTGTATAGAAAACATTTTTTTTTTTTTTTTTTACACATTTCTAGTGATATTTTGCAATATTTGATCGTGGATATAATTGACCAACATGTCAAGGCATCATTTTACGACATAAAAAAATCATGAATTTTTTCACGAAAATCGTGACTTTTTGATGGTAGAGTTACCATGTACTCAACCTCTTAGTTTAAAAATAAAATGCAGCCAAGATCTTTGGATAGTACCTCCCTTCCTTTTGTCCCCAAAAGCCTTTTGCACTCTGGATCCATTATCAGTTCTATAATCAGTAATTCGTAGAAATGAGACAACAGTAAGTACAGTCTGTTCTACATTAAGAGTATTAATTCAAAACAACCAAATGAAAATTTAATGCAATGGAAAATGGTACAATAGCAATATTACTGGTATACTTTTCTCTCTATTGCAAGATGCCATTCATTACCCAAACCTTCAAAAGTATAGAAAGACCAAAATGACACAAAAATGGTGCATGTTTGTCCTATATTAATAAATTTTTATTTGTAAAAAATTGTTGCTCAAGACTTTCAGTATGTCCCTCGTAGATAGCTTAGGCTATTTTTCCACGTGGTCATCATGGGTATTTAGTAAACGCTTGTTTGGATTCTCATTATATATCTTCTTAAACAAAGTTAACGATGTCAATTAAGAAAAATATGAATCTAAGGCTTAGGGTTAAAATTCTACTATGTTGCTTTAATTTATTTATCTATTTATTTATTTACTTTCTTTTTTTTTCCCCCTTTTACTTTTGTCTCTCATACTGAAGATGGCTACTTGGTAGTTGAAATACGTATCTGGTATTTCATTTCTCCTTGTGGATTAGAGGTCTCCCCCCTTTTTGGTTGTTCCATTCCACGGTTTTTGCTTGATTTTTGTTTAATGATAAGGTTCAGGGTGTCCGTAAAGTCTCTCCATAGTGAAAAACAAAAATGATAATACAATAAACAAGAAAATATAATATTAGGAATTAACTATATTAAGTGGTGAGGGTACACACAAGTTTACAGGAGATGTTTAAAGTGCCTTCCATGCATTCCAATGTTTTTGCGGTTTTCATCTCAGACTGACTTTCAATGGGAATCCACTGCAGGGAGACTTTACGGACACCCTATATAAGCATGAAATGTGCAAGTGGCGCAATGTTAAACGAATAACATCATGTAGCTATAATTCTTAAAGGAATCATCTTAGAACATATCTTTTTATAAACTCTTTTCCTTAGTTTTAAAAACCAACTAAATATAATGCAGAGTTCAATTTTTGTGCATAAGTAAAACAGCCACCCTTTCAACTGGTGAATCTCCTGTGAATTGAGTGGAATTGGCAAGCATTCACATGAAATGAGAGAATCCCAATCACCTTAGTAATTTATATTTAATCAATAATGGCAAATGACATCAATACATAGTACTTGGGTGATGAATTAAGTAGAAAAGTGAAAATATACGGGAAAACACTGAACAATAGAGGTGGCATTTAGGGGTCGCAGCGAGACGACTTAACCAAACTTTCCCTACTTGGAGACTATGACCATTCACATCTGTCAAGAGGTACTCATCCTTAACAAAAGCTTATGTCTCAATAGAGGCATGCCAATGCAAAAGCTGGAGTGTAACCATGCTTTCCCTGTTAAACCAAATATGAAATATCGGATCAACACAATTTAATATGAACCAACATAATGTACTCTAAATAATGCATAAAAATTTTAGCATCAATTCAAGCTCAATTTTATGAGAAAAATAAGATAATGGGAGATTAGGAAAAATTGAGAAGAGGTATTTCTCTTAAATTACCTTTAACAACAGTGTTGCAATTAGATTCTGAACTTTTGAGTCTGGAATTAGCTCTTGTTGAGATTACAGAATTATTTTCTACCTGATTAAAAAAACAAACAAACAAAAAACAAGTCAAATTGTAAGTAAAAAATTTTAAATTAAAGAAAAATAATGCTTATATTAAGATTTACATTTAAAAGAATCATATCTACAGGGTGTCCTAAAAAGGGACATTTTGTAAAACTGAATAGCAGGCAAATGGTCACAATTTTGAAAGTTGTTCTTGCAAAAGATTAACGTGAGAGATCCAGAATTTGTTTTGGTATATTTTTATAGGCCACCCTATTAAATCTAAATAGGTTGTTTGCAAAAAGCTGATAAATCTACAGTCGTACCCCGTTAGTATGAAGCTATCTAATACGATATCCCGCTTTATACATTTTCCCCTTGCTCCCAGCTCCGTGTAAGCTATCTTACCCATGACAGTAAATATATGCGCACCCATTGAGCTGTTGTTGTTCATTGAAAATAAAATTGAAATTGTTTGTCTATGAAATAAAAATTATACACACTACACTTAAGCAATAAATAAACAAAAATTTATATGCATTTGGTAATAGATGGTAATACACACACACACACACAAAAAAAAAGCATTATACCTCCCAAAACTAGAGGATAATAAACATACACACATACTCATCCAATCAATCCAAACATACTAGCTCAAGTGTATGCTGCAAAAGGAGCCCCCAGAAAGTAGTGAAAAGATGCGAAACAGATGTGCGGGTATATTTATTACCCTCGAATTTTGGGAGGCATAATGTATTTATTTATTTTTTTTTACTGTATATTACTGAATGTAAACAAATTTTTGTTTATTTATTGCTCAAATGGAGTAATTTATAAATAAAATAATTTTCATTTCATAGACAAACAATTTCATTTTTATTTTCAATCAACACCAGCTTATCAAGTGCACATAAATTTACTGTCACAGCTAGGATATTTCTATGTAAATACAATTTTTTGATACAATGTGTTTTTCTCTCTTATCCGTTTAATACGATACAAAAATTATGAAATTCATTCCCAGAAAGTTAAATTATTTGAGATATTTATTGTTAAAATAGAATAAAAACAGTGAAGAAAAAATTTTTTCATTAGCTCTTATTTAATTCCGATTGGTTCCATTGAACACAAACAATAAAGCACGTGTTAACTGAGGAGGAAATGTTGTATAGAAAATAAAGATAGCGTATGTCAAAAAGAGGAAGAGAATGATGAAGAAGAGATTGCTGAAAAGTCTGTGCCATCAAATGGATGTATGCTGTCGATTTAGGACAAAAATCTGATTTATTGTGTAGTGATAATGGCCCAATAGAGCATTGGTTCCAAACTTTTTCAACTCGCTAAACTTCCACGAATAATCTGAGTTAACTTATAAATATGCATACAATAATAGGAAAAGTTTTGGCGAACCTTAGTTTGGGAAAAGCTGCACTAGAGCTTTTACAATCGCATAGCACTGTAAGTAATGTAATTTCTAACAATTATATATGTTCACGTAGAATTCGATAACAGTTTTTCCTCCCGAAATAAATAAATGCACGAAGATTATATGTAACTTATAGTAGCAAGCTTATTTCAAGAAAACAAAGAAAACACTATTGGAGTTTTCAGCAAATCATATTTCATTCCCGGATAATACGATAAAAAAGCTCGGTTCCACGAAACACATATTAATGGGGTTCCATTGTAGTAGGCACATCGAAGAAGATTATCATGAGTACAGATAATAAAATTAACGAAGCGGCACGTTTATTCAAAAGGGACTGAGGAGAATGCTAAACAAGAACTAAGAATTACCCTTCTTGGGCGAAGACGTTTTCGTGGTGAAGTTAAACGCTGGGCTGTTATTCTTGCCTGACGCAATTCCTCAGCCTTCCTTGCTCCTTCCATGGCTTTTCTGACCATGACACTGCTTTGGCGTGTTGAACGGCGAAGGCCATCGTCGATTCGTGTGTCCCGGTGTATACTACTTTCTTTGGCCCTTTGAAGCAATTCCATTGCTTTCTGGACTTTGGCACTTTTATGCTATGAAGATAACATTTAATGTCACATTATTTATAGTTTCAATACAGTGAAGACAGGCTAAATAATAAAGATCATCTGTTGACATGCAGAACCTGAAAAACATAATCTACAAGAGAATAAGATATGAAATACTGAAAATGTATTTTGAAAGCCTTTGTTCGCAACAGTGAATTGGAGACCAAAAATAAATCTTAAAGCCAGAGAACATACAGAGGGGGCAGGAAGTTACATGGCTAGAATCATTCCACTGGATAAGCCTGAGAGAAAAGTAGAGTCCAAAATAACGACAAAAGAAACCAAAATATAAAAAAAAGTATAGAAAACTCAACGGGAGATCATCCTTCCAATAGGCATGGAAAATATTAAAACCTAAAATTCAGTAAGTCAAATAATCAATATTGAAATCCAATATGTTAAAGAGGTGTTATCTATAGTCTGGTGTATCAAACTCAAAATTGAAGAAGGATCTGTAAATACAAGGATTATACAGAAAGTTCCAATGGGACATTATAAAAAAATAATTAAAAATAAAAAGAAGAAAAAAAGAAAACATTAGCAAAGGTGGTATTGCTGGTATCTGAAGAACACACCTTGTACAACTTTTCTATGTAGTTTCCAGTGTTGCATCTAGGCTGGAATAGAAGGGCGCAGCGTCCTGCCTTTTTTCAATGCGCCCTGCCCTTTCTGAGCGCACCCTGCCCTTTTTCATTGGATTTATTTAAACTAACCATTATAATGTGTGCCTATGTCTCAGACTTGCCCTACTTTCTGACCAAATGTGCCCTAATTATTGTTCATTTCCCTGCCCTGCCATTTTGCTAGATGCAACCCTGGTTTCCACCATTGTTGAGACAATTGCCATAGCACTGCAACAAGTATTGTACTCCCTTGTCATAGAAAGATGCCACCTATGACACATAGTACAAATATAGAATAAGCCCCCCTCCCCCTTAATAAAAGAATCCTTCCTTTAGTTTCCATTGTAAAAATTGGGAACATGGACACCATGGACAATAAACAGTGTTTCTTTCAGGATATGCTCAAGGGACTAATAAAAAGCAGAAAATGTCATATGAACATGGGGTCGAAAATGCTTCTTTCCAGAATTATAACGATTTGAAAGTGTAATATAGTAGAAAAAGAGTTAAACAATTCAAAGAACCATCTGAGAATGTGCTATTATGGTTTATGCATGATGGTGCACCACCCCATTTCAGTCAACATGCCAGAGGCTTCTTAAATGCACCAATGGTCAGTGGATAGGTTGAGGAGGACCAATATCAATATATTCACCTGACACTCAATATCAGTATTCTTGAAGCATAATGTGTTTAACTCGCTAACACTTATAGGGGAGGGTGGGGTTGGTTTGGATGAAAATCAAATTTTTTCTCCCTCTGGGTTAATCATGAACCAAATAGTGAATGTGTATATCGTATTTTGTGCTCTAAACCTTTCATCATTACTTGTACAGGTGATTTTTCAGTAATCACACGATAATCTATATATTTTTATATCTTAAAAAAACCTCTGCAATATTCGAAGCAACCCCGAAGTGTGGGGTTGCTTCGGACTTTCGCGTGGCTATTTGGAATAAACTGCTTTTTGCCATTTTAATGAAATACAAGGTAACTTTATTATCAAAAGAGCACGAAAATGTTATCACAACTTCCCTAACATTATCACATTATAAAAAAATCGCAAATCACTTGACTAAACCAGAATGGTACCACTAAACCAGGTTCCATGAAATTAATTTCGACTACCATTACTTTACGTTATATACAGGGTGATTTACATCGAATGTAAAATACTTAAAGGGGGTATTATAGAGGTTAAGATAAACACAAAACGTCCTATGAACATGGGTCCGAATTTGAACGATAACTGAGATATGAACAGAAATAAAAATGCAAACACCAAGTTCAACAAGTTAATAACTCAGGTTCCATAAGGCCTAGATTAATGAAATTTGGAGAAATAACAGGGTACATAAGACTGTGTATACCGTTAAAATTTGATCTAATTCTAACGAGTAGTTTCCGAGTTACTCATTCAACATCATAACACGTGCTCACTTGTGAGTACTAACTAGCACTTGTTACAATTTTGACTGTGTAACTCGGAAACTTCTCGTTGGAATTCAATCAAATTTTAACGGTATACACAGTCTTATGTACCCTGTTATTCCTCCAAATTTCTTTAATCTAGGCTTTACAGAACCTGAGTTTTTAACTTGTTGATCTTGGTGGCGGCATTTTTATTTCTGTTCATATCTCAGTTATCGTTCAAATTCGGACCCATGTTCATAGGACGTTTTGTGTTTATCTTAACCTCTATAATACCCCCTTTAAGTATTTTACATTCGATGTAAATCACCCTGTATATTCAAGACACGTCATTCCAAGTTGATTGATATATTAAATGCCATATTTTAGCACTGAAAGTTGGCAGAATTTCTTGACTCATGTCAATTTAAGAACACGCTAAAAATTTTACCACCTATTACAAGCACTGAACTATTAGGGTTTTTACATATGTAGTTATTAAATCAAAAAGATTTCATGTGAACATTTAGAAGCAGAGCTAGCAGACGTGACATTTCTACTGTGGCTTTCACTTTCTGTATCTTCTGGTGCTTGCTTCATATCTTCCCTGGAAGGAAGATCTTGCCCTCTCCTCCTTTTGTAAATTCTAACCAAACGCGTCCGAACCAACCCCACCATGCCAGAAATCAAATAAAACCTTGTTAAGGCCTAACGACGCACATGGCCGAAATGAAACTGCAACACGTTTAAGTATAGTACTGTCCCTCAGGAATAAATGTCTAACTGTTAACATTTCTCGTATAACTTCTCTACAAATTCACAAACAAACCTATCTCTAAAATTTTTTTCACTCCCGAAAACAAATTTTATTTCTTATTTACTTACCTTTGTGATCTTTCTGGCGAATAGATTTTCATAATCTGTATATGTCGCACACTAGGGATAATTTTTTAGGAAGCGTGCGAATAGTTTCGACTGAAAAAATCGATTTGTCCAAACCAACCTGCGTCCGAACCCCACCCCTTACAGTATTTTCCACTTTACACAATTTTTTGCATATAACCAGATGAAACAGTTAACACAAAGATCATAAAGTCATCAATCTATTGGACTTCTTCTTCTAGGGATATTTGAAAACTCTTGGTTATTCTGCCCCAATACCAGATGTTGCAACTCTTCATCTTCAGTCACCTGTATTTTCCAATGGTTTTGCTAATATATGCAGCGACGTGCACAGACTTCCTTGGAAACTAACAGAGACCATTTTGAATACTTGTTATAGCAAGTATATTGTCTTATTATAAACCACACAACTAATGCTTTAATGTTAATTTCGTCTACTCATCAGGACACCTTTAATCCGTTATAATTCTAAAAAGAAGCATTTTTGACTCCATGTTCATATGATATTTTCTGCATTTGGTTCCTGGATCATATTCTGGAACTTCATACATACTTTTCAGAAAAACCTGTATAAACTTGATACTATTAAAATGAACAAGATAAAAGGGTCTATAATGCAACAAAATTCTAGGAACAAAGACATATTTTACTTACCTCTTTCAAGGAAAAGAAAATACTAGCAATCCCCCCCCCTTTTTTTTTTTTTTTTTTTTAGAATGCTTAAATTTTAACATTTTTAATAATTTCATGAGTTATAGCTGTGGAAAACATTGTATAATCAAATTTCTTGTAAAAAATAACGTTAAACCTGCTGAGATTTTGAGAAGGCTTCAAGCAGAGTATGGGTAAAAAATGATGTGACAGGCGGCAAGAGTGTACGTTTGGTATAATCATTTTGGCAGAGAATGAGAGATGGTGAAAAATGCAATGCATGGACACCTTCATCCTACTGCAATCACACCAGTGAATACAGCGCCCATTGAGCGAGCCACTTTCAATAAAGTTATCACAATTAATACCCAGTATTGCAGCAAATTGTTTCAGGATACCATACGTAATGTCATTCACAAGAAAAGATCCAGGATGTTGTATGGAAATGTTGTTCTTCTCCATGACAACGCCCGGCCTCACACAGCGAATTAGAAGGCAGAAAAGTTTGCCAAAATGAGCTGAGAGGTGTTGCCCCATGCCTCTTTTAATCCAGACCCGATTACACCATGTAACAAAATTTACTTTGTTCTTTGTTCCTGGGTTAAAACTGTTATTTCTGTATTTATTTAGCCTAAATAGTAATTATAGTAGCAGTCACTTCTCTGAAACTTTGCTTTTGCAGAAATTGATACATACCTGTATTAAGCTTTTAGTGGTTCATAAGGAAAGAGTTCATATAAAATAAAACTACTTGTTACTCTGAAAACTTTAATAATTTAAAAAAAGTACTTGAAAACAATTTCCTCGCGTAAGTATATAAAAAAAAGAACCCACAGAATAAATGAAATTTCTGATTACAGTAAAATTTCAAATACATGAAGATTTTTTCACGATTTACGTTTATATTTCAGGTCACTCTCATGTTATCAACCCCCAAATGTAGCCACCCATAAAGTTTTCGTTGTACTGTCCCTGATAACAATGCTCAAAGTCAAGGCTATTTTGGTGGAAGCGTTTGCCTTGCCCTTCTGATTAAGCACTCTCCTGCCCACAAAAGCAAAGTGTGAACAGCTTAGTTATCATTTTCCATCATTTTCAGTTAACATGCTAACGTAATAAAATTACTACAACGCAGGAAAAAGTTTATGTTACATGGTGTTATCATTTGTTTGGACCCCTTAAAGAGCTTCTGGGGGAGGCAGAAGTTCAAGACAGATGAAACGCTGTAGAAAGCTGTCCTGCATTGGCTACGACAGCAATCCAATTCTTTCTATGCTAAAGGTATCAGGCATTTGACAGAACAATGACAACAGCGCCTGGATGCACATGGGGAATATTTTGAACAACCGATCTAATTTGGTGCTTGTTGGACACTACATTTCCTCTGTAAAAATATAAGTCTGGGTCAACCTTGAACGAGCCTTGTAACTGAGTCAAATTTTAGGAATTAAAATCACTTTGTATAAAATGTTATTGAAACATTACACTGATCTTATGATCATTTTCTTTGTTTATTGCTTCATATTATTATATTTATTCTTTTATTATTGCATTCTTTAAAATTTTTATTTTTCTGATAAATTTTAAATGATAATTCTTAATATCTACTTTTGTATAAACCGACCCCCAATTTTTTTTACCCAAAAAAGTGGAAAAACGACATGACTCGAGCATAAGCTGAGGCAAAAAAATTTTTCTAAAACACTTACAGAAAAGTGAGGAAAAGATGTGAAATATTGCATTGATTACTGTATCGTATATTGTATATAATGTACAACGTACTGTAAAGTATTTTAAAGTACAAAGTCCCCCCCCCCCCCCCTGGGTTACTTTCCCTGCTTTTATTATCGGATTATCATCTGCTGATTATTATACACAATTTTTCATAATACACAGTTATTATTTTTTGAACTTTCATTTTGGATTAAAGTGCAGAATGCTAAACTTATGGGTGCCACTTATGTGGTCCTTTTAAAGACCTCTCGTTATGCTACGAATAGTGGATAATTTCAGAGCATGAAATTTATTGATGCAGTGAAAGCGTTAATAAATTAATTCAAAAAGAAATAATAAATTTTGCTTATATTATTTTAGTGAAGCATGCGTTGCTAAGGGTAAACAATTGCCAGGCAATAAAGCAATAGCCTTTGCGACAATACACACGTCAACGATTTTTGTGAAACTACATGTAGGCAGAATCAACAGAAGATATGGTCTATGGGCTCTCTCAAAGCATTGTTAATGTAGACTTTCGGGATACTAGCACCCACTGTTGAGTGCTTCCTGAATTGCACCTCGCAACCCGAGATTAGCGGTCTTTTTTTTTTTATTTCACATGGTTGTTACGTTTTGCAAAATATATTTTTATTTAACAAGCTGCACTTTTAATTCTGCCAAATGCATTTATAATTCTGCAAGTGGCATTTTATATTTTGAAAAACGCATTTTTTGCATTTGCAAAAAGCAGTACTATTTGGCACATAACAACCTGGCGTTGATGCCTATCCTTAAGTACACAGCGTAAAAGTTGATATTTTTGTTTAACCTAGCACCAACATTCTTTAAAGTAATTAAAATTTATGGAAACTCAATGCAACCTACAGCATGGGTGTTCAACAAGTGTTCGGACCATCTAGCACTCAAAAAAAGAAACAGGTAGCCCTGCTCGTTGCGTGGTTGCAGTTAGGAGTTTTATTGCCTTTTATTCTTACACCATGTTCCCAATTTACGTAATTTGTAATTAACTCACAAGGGGAGGCCACAACGATTTCGATCGGCTTTAATATACAGCAATCTCAAAAAGTTACTGAAGTGATGAATGACATGTCATATGTATAATCTATAGTAAATCGTACTTTTGTTTGTCAAGTAATTTCAAGTTTATTATATTTATTATTACAGTGCATTTGAGTAAAGTGTATGAACCTCAAGTACCGGTGAAAAGCCAGAAACTGTGGACACAGGTTCACTAAAAGCAATAATAACAGGAAACCACAATTCCACATAGACTTTATTATCTCGAATATACTGGTACATTTCGATGACAATGTCAGCTTCTTCAGTGAGAGTTTTGGAGCATCTGAATATTCAAAAGTCCTAGTAACCACACGGAGCAATTGAGAATCTGAAAGTCAATTAGTACAGAGTGAATACGCGAATTTATATACTGAGGTAAGGTTCAACAGCCAATAAGATTAAATTAGTAGGCAAACAGCCTTTGACATGGGCTTTATCCTTTTATAAGAGCTAAGCTCTTTTACATAGGTCAAATAAGTTCAAAGTATGACTAAGAATAAACGGAACAAATTCAAATAAAGCTTAACATAAAATAGTGACCACAAACGACTACCATTCTTGGAATCACTCGAGACTGCCAAAAACAAAACCTCAAAAAACTTACTCAACAATGACGATGGACCATTCTACTAACAGGTGTAGCTGATACTATTTTAAGTTCCTATTAGAAGATGAAAGTCGGGTCCTCAGGGGATTACATCTTTGTCACTTTTGTGTGAAGAGGTTACAGCCTCCCTCCTCAAAAAAAAAAAAAAGGGGGGGGGCACATGACACTTCTTTTGGGCGTCAGTTTAACAAAGGAAGAATAAAGGGGGGCTCCGCTCGAATGTGGTTAATTAAAGGAAAATTTTTGGATCCTACCACATGTAGTCACAAATTACAGCCATTCTTAGAATCACTCGAGTTTGCCAAGAACAAGCCCTTGGAAAGCTTACTCAACAATGATGATGGACCCAGACACGTAACAGATTGGTTACCTGTAGCTGATACTATTTTACATTAAGCTTAATTTGAATTTGTTCTGTTTATTCTTAGTCATACTTTTGAACTTATTTGACCTATGTAAAAAAGCTTAGCTCTTATAAAAGGACAAAGCCCATGTCAAACCTGTTTGCCTGATTGGCTACTCTAATTTAATCTTATTGGCTGTTGACCCTTACCTCTGTATATAAATTTGCATATTCACTCTGTACAAATTGACTTTCAAATCTTCAACTGTTCCGTGTGGTTACTCGGACTTTTGAATATACGGATGCTCCAAAACTCTCGCTGAAGAAGCTTACATTGTCAGCGATATGTACGTTCGAGATAATAAACTCTATACATGGAATTGTGGTTTCCTGTTAGTATTGCTTTTAGTCCGGATCCATGACCTTTGATCTCGATTTTTTTAAGTGACCTAAACTCTTATACACAAATTACTTTTTGATGGTTCCTAACCTGCATGTTAAAGCCGATCAAAGCTTGTGGGATGAATGTTATTGTTTCCCTTGTCAGATTATAATCCCTAATACCAAATCATTATCCTAAAACTAAATCACTATTATTGCCGAATGCTTTAAATGGCCCAGCGTTTGATATACGGGAAGAGATGGAAATGATACAAGTATAAAGATATATCTGACAGGCTAGAATTGTTTTAAATCTTGCCCAAGGCCTCCAGAGATTTGGGACCAACCTTAACAATCTCACCTTTTTATGGCGTTCATGTTGATGATGGTGGTGATGGCGTTTTTTACCGATTCTGGTGAATTTTAATTTGAGTCCGGTTGCATCCTTTTGGATGACAGTCGATTTGTAAATGCTGCGAAGTGGTTTATGGAGATGATTCGCACTGGCACTGTTTTCCAAATCCGAAGCCGGAACTCCCTCATTTATATCGGGATTTAATCTGGCAGATTTGCGACAGTTATAGAGAATCCGTGACTTCCTAATGTTGTTGAACGGTATAACTGCTGGAGTTTCATCAAACGAATCTAGTTCGTCTTTGCAGCTTTCAGATTTGCTTCTTTTTTTGCGCCTACGTTTTGGAGATGGCAAATCACAAGCCAGAAACTGTGGCTTTGGGTACATAGCATTTAAACGAGTCCAATTGTTATTTAGATTTTTTCCAATGTTTCGGTTAAAATGTTTCTCTTGTTGAGTATTTTTAGTTTTAGTGTCGAGATGGGCCTGATCATATACAGATGGGCTATCATAACTTTGGCAGCTCCTCAAGCGTCTTCGACCTGGACGCCATGGTTTTTTGGTTACATCTGGCAGATCTGAATTGAATTCCTTGATGGTGAGATCTATTTCCTCGATGTCCACGACGACATTGGATTTCCTTCGCCGCATGTTATATGAGAACTGCGCTGCGGTTCTTGTTGGTTCACTGTGTTTAATAGATTGTTGCCGAGATGTAGACAGCCTCCGTGGAGAATGTTTTTTAATGGGTTTTTTGGAAGCCAGTTTATGAGGTGACTGGGGCTGAGGATGCACAACAGCTGTTACAGTTACTAACCTTTTATGATCAAATTTCACCTCGACAGTTCTTGGCACTCTGGTAAAAAATTTCCGTATATTGCTTTGTTTTTTAATCACTGGTTCACCCGAAACAACATTTGGATCAGAGCTTTTGTCTTTGCTGGGAACAGACAATCCTTCGGATTTCAAAAATTCTTCGTAGCTAATCACTTGCACATTTTGTTCGTCAGCTACATTGTTTTGTGGGGTATTGTTTTGAGGGGGTATTTCATTTGATATATACATATTACCTTTTGCCACTAATGGATCTGTCGGCCTGTTACAAGATTCCATAGGAAGCGAAGCAGGGCAACTGTCCATGCTCACAAGAGACATCAGTTGATCTTGTCGTTGATCTCTCAATTCATTCTCTGGCAATTTGAATTCATCTAACGACGTAGTGAGATCTGGCACCCCCCATTTATAAGACTGGTTTTCAGAATACAAACAGTCACTATTAGGAGCTGGATGTTTTGGCATAGACGCCGCCATATCATCACGATTATGCATGGGACGAGAGTGGGAAAGCATCATGTTATAAGCATTATTAACAGGGGCAGGAGCCTTATCGTTAATCACGTCTTGCTTCATTTCTTGAGGCATCCCATATAGGTTATTATGCATTTCGTTTGCTAGTTTCATTTCACGTCCATACTTGATGGTCAGGGCATTTTCATACATACGCGGGTTAGCATTTTGCACCATCTCCACACTTTTTTCCAACCCATGGCACATTCTCGAATCCAAGTCTTGAAATATCTGCCTTTCGATCCGTTCCATGTTCATATCATCTTTGTAGACATATTTCATCATATTATCGCACTCATGTTCCTCTCTGCCCGTTTGCCACTTGTTAGATAACTCCACTTGATGCTCAGAACTCGAATCGTGAATCGCTTCTCGCTGGTATATGTTGCCTGGTTGAGAAAGATCTAGCGGAGCACAGGAACGCTTGAAATAGTCGTGCAATTCTTCTTCATTTGGGGCATTGTGAATCGAAGGCTCGATGATTTTTGGATTAGCAAAATATTTAGTGATATCTGCACAGTTAGTATTACCTCCCCTTTTTTTCTGAAAAACATAACAAAACATAACATAAATATCATGACGTCATAAATATATAAAAGAAACTTACATATTAACATACAGGGGAGCCTAAAACCTACATACCAAGATTAAACGTCAATTTCTCAGCTAGTACTGAGTGTAATTGTTTGTAAATTGTGCGATATATTCGTAGCATCAAGGCATTTTGTTTCACGGTCAGGATTTGCGGACCAGTGTTTAAGATCAGGTGACTACAGGGGCCATTCAATGCCACGTCCAAAGCACTCGGGATAATCCAGTGTGATGACATTCTGTCCGAAATGTTCACGTTATAGTTCAAAAATGGCAATTGTGCGATGGGGGGGAGCACCATCTTGCATAAACCACTGATATGTGAGGTCAGACTCATACTCCGTTCGCACTGCAGAACTAGATCGAGTAACTCGAGATACAAACAGGATTCGTTAAAAACTGGATTCACAGAGCCTTCACACTTCGGCGCTACTAATCCAGTTAGTGAACTCCTACATTAATCTCGACTCAGGTTTACAACTCCAATTGTTCATTATAGTCAACAGGTGCAAGGGATTGTATAATGACGAATTTCATTTTTGTCATCTCAATCCATCCAAATTTTCAAGCCAAAGCTGATTAAAAGTTCAGTTTCTTCTTCGAACCACGAGTCAACCATTTTCTTAGATGCCATTTTGTGAAATTACCAAAGTTAAAGTTGGTGCAAGGAATTGTGTTAATTGTGTTAAGGAGCGAATCTGCGTACATTAACAGCATCGACCTCGTTCTCCAAACAGGATTCAATGAACCAAGTTTGGAGACTATTGATTTAGTTTGAATCCAGATCGCTAGCGTTTGCATGTTGAAATTCAAATCTAATTCAAGCTACTGATCTAGATTCAATGTTAATTGCGAACAGGGCATCACAGAACCCTTGAATGACGGAAATGAACTGATTCTCAAGCACTTGTCTATACTTCTGCAATGACACATTTCCTTCCAAAAACAAAGGCCTTGATATCCCAAACTTAATATAATTTTTAAACAATTACCGCATCTTGGTGGATAGGTTTTGGACCACCTGTACAATTTCCATTATAATCAAACACAATGAAAACAAATCTGTAACATTATTAATAAGTTATTTCAAGGTAAATTCTAGAGATAAATTTGACTTTATTTTTTAATTGAATAGTAACATCAATCAAGTGTAATAAAGAAGATCTCAATCAAAATTTTTCGATTTTACCTAAATTTCATTAGGTAACGAAAATTGTATCGGAATACTGAAAATTTGCTCTCTGGTCCTCCTCTCACTGTTCTGGAGTAAACCAGTGGTACATGAATATTATTTCTGGCTGCAAGAAACTGCCAGAAATCTCATCGCTGAGTGAAGCACTTTCGATTCTACTCTCGAATATTTCATAATCTGTTTCCCATGCAGAATGCGTTCAAATATTATGTGCTTGGTTGTGTAAAAACACAAAGCAATAGAAACTTTGGCACTGCAATTCACAATTGCGAAGCTTCTTTGCTCTCCTCAACACCTTGTGATGTTACAATGATCGGAAAAATGGTAATCCGTCTTGATCACAGTGAGAGGGGGGAGAATGAAAGTTTATTGTATATTTTATTAATTCAGAGTTCAAATAGAAAATTTTTATGTATGTTAAGTGATTATTAATACCACCATGTTTCGTTTTAAGCAAAGTTTTATGTGACCATAGAATTTAATGGTTTGGTTAAAAATATTGTTTGGGCTAATTTCAAAGTACAGGGTGATCAAAAAATTGAACACATCACAGTAAGCAATTAAATTTTGTTGATTTATACATAAATTAAAGAACTGCAGCACCTACAACCTTATAAGGTGATGTTTATAAGCTTAAAATCAAACTATATCTTTACATCATATGCCTGAAATGGGTTCCCTATTTAGTTAATGAGCGTGGGAGCTCTTTTTACCATGTTTGAGGCCACTTTGTGGTGTACCTATAAACAGGTGCTAGTAATCGCCAGTGTAATATTCCTCTTTAGGTCTTCCAATGCATACGTATGGAAGGGGTGCGTGTTTACAAATATTAGCTTACTTTGTGCCTAGACGTATTTCCGCTTTCGTAATAACTGTACTTCTAGCGTTGGCTGTTACTAAAAGTTGACATTATTCAGATTGACTGATGAGTACCACGATTTATCATTAATTTATTATTGAGTCGGAGATTATAAAACGGTACAGGGAAATCGATGAAACGTTACTTTACTAAATAATTTTGTCTTTTGCGAATTGATTGAACCGGGAGGAACACAACACGGCATTTTTGTTGGTTAATTGTTAGTTTTTTACTCTTTTCTGCCTCAAAAACTCTAAGGACAGAAATGAAAGAAGGCATAGAAAGTGGTTCCTGCGCACCCTATCTATAGACATTTCCTTAAAGGTACCCTCAAAAAAAAATATGCGTAATAAATCTGGGGATCATGGGAAGTGTGTAATGATGATTTGGTACATTTGACTATTCACTGTTGTTGCAAAGAAAATTAGGCCCACTATTCGACAACCAGTATACAGCACACTATGCTCCAGTTTTATGACAGTGCATAAGAATGACTACTGAAATAATGTTCAACAATTAAAACTGTTTTTCGGAAAACGACAAGTTTGTCAAGCAATAAACAAAGATATACTGCAGACGTTATAAACTACAGATGGTGTTTCCACTCCTCGTTGTTAGTACTCCTACAGTACCATCTTGTGATAGGAGATACAATTTTGATAACTCCAATAAAATTTATAACCAACTTTTAATTTGATGTGCACGACTTTTTGATATCCCTGTGTTTTTATATTATAATATTTAGTTCGACTCAATATAGCATAAGTACAAGGCAAGTCAAAATAATGGACCCAATTTCAGAAGTTTACTTATAATGAACATATGGTATTGTGAGACATGTGCTACGAAAGGTAATGTTCAAAGTTTACTTCAAACACATTACATCTCAGGTGTTCTATGTAAGCGCCTTGCGTAACCTGACACTCATCAAGCCAATATTCTTATCTTCTGCCAAACCTTTTGCAGCATGTCATGGTCAATATCAGTTGCTGACCCTTAGCAGTAAAAAATGAAAACAATGTGTGGAAACTAAATTGTGAAAGTTAACCTTTCGAAGTACATGTCTCACATTATGATACGTTCATTAGAAATCACAGAATAAATGTCTGAAATCGAATCCATCTTTTTTAATTTGCCCTGTATCTACCCCGTTTAAAATATTTTTTATATAATGGGTGATCCATTACATGGCGTGGATGTTGATTGTCATTATCCAAGATATTAGGCATGTGCACTGAAAATGTGTTTGTGCATGTCAAGTATAGAGTATGGCAATTTCTATCAATGGCATTCACTCATTTTTGAAAAAGGTTACTGTAACATGTTAAGGGAATTTTTATGGCTTAAATTGAACGAAAAGGATGTGCAACATCTCTGGAGTCAACAAAATGGCCCCACCGCCCGGAAAAATCCTGCAACAAATCACTTTCTTGAGATCGAACTTCAATGATCGCATCATTTCCAAAAACGGTGAGATCAATTGGCTTCTAAGGTCACGCGATTTAACTCCTTTTGGCTTACTTTCTTAGGGGTTATTTGAAAAGTATAGTGTATACAGTACAACCTGCTTAAGTCAAATTGTCAGGGGATTAGGAGTTCGGAAAACCGCTTTTTTTTTGGGGGGGGGGGGGACACAGATGTAGCCACGAATTGCTATTGAGAATCACATTGCCTTCTCATCTATTTCTATTACAGTGCATTCGAAAGCGATGAAGTTGGCTGAAGTTCCAGCTTGTTCCTTCGAGTTTCAGGACATAATTTCCTTGGATGTTTACATGTTCTTAAATACAGTCTTATTTTCTAAAACATGTCAGTCTAAACTGTTGTCATTGGCTTCATGTTAATCTGATTGACCTTAATTCGCGAAATATGATGCCCTCAGTTCACGTAATCTGATAACGTTGTCCAAGAGCATCTCTGATTGGTCATGTCACAATAATTTATTTTCAATGAACCTTGTTATTGAATGATTTATTTCCATCTGCATTTTTTTTAAGGTCGTAACATCTTTCATCGCTGATAGGAATATTGCATCCAAATTTCTCTGGAACCAATCATTCCAGAAATATCGGAATTTCCGAAATAAGTTATATCTCGAGGCAAAATGGAAGCAAAACTATTCAATAGTGCACATAAAGTCAATAAATTTTGTTTTGACCACTGGTCAATATTCCGACAAACACTATTGAAAAATCATAATTATTGATAATCTATATTCAATATCTCTATATATTGGATTTATATATGAGCACATGGTAGGCTGAATAAAATCTTGCAAACATTCTAAGAAGGAGCTTTAGCTGGTACAAAGTGATCATCACATGCATGTGGCCATGTCAACAGTGCTTAAAAGATAAACAGAAAGTAACAGTGTATTCATTCTTTACGAATCGATTGTTATATGACATGGCATTACCTTGGTATTCTTTACGATTTTGATTTTAGCATTTGAATTCGACATGAAAAGATCCATGAAAAAAAAAAAAGCTTGAAAAGTTGATACAGCTATGCTAAGACCTTGATGGTCATGTTTCTGAAAACGGAATTTGAAAAAGTTAATCCATTTTCTAGTTATCGTCCAGTGGTTGGTCGGCTGGATAAACTTTTCTTATAAGACCAAGCTTGCATTCTTGTAAGTAGCATTTTGCTAATGCTCTTATTAATAAGTGTAAAATTGAAAAAAATTTCAAAATTGGATCAATCGTTTCGAAGATATAACTTTTTAATTCGTTTTGGTAATGATAGCGTGCTCATTCCCTCCATTTTTTCTTTTCATTATTTTTGTTTTTTCCTTTCGTTGGCAAAAATATATTTGACTTATCCAGAAAAAGTGAAAAAATTATTTTGAGTTAATGGACGAAATTTGGGTATAAGCGTATTTTAGTATACCAAGGCTCATAATAATTCAGGATTTGTTAATACGTACAGAAAATAAAGATAAAACTTAATGAAATGATAATGCATTGGCAGCATATACTTTCAGTATAATTTCTTATGCAAACTCAGAGTTATCCATTGCTAAAAAGCTGATAATCTGGACCGCTACACTTAAGACATCAGCTGTCAGTGTAACAGTCCCGATAACCAATTTTTTTAGCAACGGATAACTCGGAATTGCATAAGAAATTATACTGAAAGTACAGTCGAACCCACTTATAATGAATTTTTAAATGTCCGCAATTTTGTTCGTTATAACTGTATTTCGTTATAACATATAGTAGATTTAGCAAATTTATTTTTATTTAAAGTGGCTTTCTTTATATCCGACAAAGAAAAAACACCCAACTGCGTGATTTTTCAATGTTTTTTAATAATCAAACTCAATATGTCCGTTTTTTCCTTCCCAGCTTCTACTTCCTTTATGATCGTAATTTTGATGTCGAGATCTAAACATTTTCTAATGAGAATACATGCGGATTTTGGCAAATGCTTGGCAATAGCAGTAATCCTATAAAAAGTGTTTCCTGTTTGCTACTATTGTATTCCTCCCCTTTGCTCCTACCAAGTGAGTGAATAACTCAATGCCAAATTTAGACACAAAAAACGTTAATTTTTCAAAATGTCGCTATATCCAGATAAAATTTGTGAAGTGCCCATAAAATGATTCTTTACATACGTAGTTTGTTATATCAAATTCCTTTATAATCATAGAAAATTTGTACAGTTTCAATGAACCTGTAGTTGGGGATTTCAATTAACTTCGCTATATCCAAGTTTGTTATATGTGGGTTTGACTGTATATGCTTTTCATTAAGTTTTATCTTTATTTTCCATCAGTATTAACGAATCCTGGATTAGTATGATCTTTTGTATACTAAAATGCACATATATTGAAATTTGTATTATAAATCAATGTAGGGAAGTGGATTTCAAATTTAATTCGACTTAAGCGACTTCAAGTTACACGCTTTATACTTTATCACACACTTCAACACCTGAAAGACAACATTCGAGCTGCCGTAGATGTCATTGATCCACTTTCATTGCAAAAAGGTACTGACAATTTTGATATTTGCATGATTACATGTCAACGGTCATTTGTATCGTCATAAATGTAACAATATCAGAAACTGTTTTTGATATTCGGTCATATAATATGCATTTGAATTAGAAACAACATCCACACAAAAGTTGGGTCACCCTTTATAATGTTAATATATTTTAATGGCCAATTTAAAAATTTAGATTTTGTAGTCATTGGCATTCTTGGCCACTTTCACATTTATAACGTGCAATTCTAACAAGGAATCGTTTCTTTTAGATATCACCGAATTAACGTTTAGATGCAGTTTTTATGTTCACCTGAGCTTTGAGGTACCTTGAAATGATTAAGAAAAGGTAAAACCAGTTGATTTCTAGCTCAGCTAAGTAAAAACGAGAGTGCGTGTGTGAGGAGAAAAGCCAATCTTACCTGTTCTGGTATGACAATATTGGTTGCCATCATTCCATACATTGCCAGCTGTCATTATCTGTCAGCAAATCACTTCGAAAATGTTAATTGTTTCTGTTGGGTTTTACTTTTGAAAACAAAATAACATTTGAAAAAGGAGGAAAGCGATGGAGCCATCTACAAACGGGAACAATTTTTACGCTCTGCGTGCATCATTATTATTATTGTTGTTATACTTAATGTATATATTCCGTGGAGCATTCATTATCCAGTAGTAGAGGTAGTAATAAGAAGTGGATGTGAATGTGTGTGCGCGTATTTGCAATCGTGTGTCCAATTCATGGTCCTCGTTAACAGCACTGGATCACTGGCGAACCATTCTACTAGTTCACACTCTCCTCCGACAGTACTTCTTCGCTATTTTTTTTTTTTTTTTGGCTTTCTTTTTGTTTTCGACTCAACCCCCTCAAGTAGAATTAGCGTTGATTGATAAATCGGTCGTGATTGTAATAAGGGCGATCAACAGCTGTTTCTTCTTCCAATGCAATGATAAAGAATAGGACGCTGGGCATGCCTTCCTCTAAAGGTGTCTGATGCTACTATTATTTACATGTGATACAATTATTTACTTTCCATCATTAACCAAAAAAACTCCTCGCTTAACTCGAACGGTATTAGCCAAAGAGCAACTCGAGAATAAATTTGATTAATCCAACTCATCGGCGATGTGTGAACGTTTCCGACACAGCCAACGTCGTGGGTACTCGTATCCAAGAGGCCTCCAACCCCAAAATTGATGGATTGATGAACATCATTTTCTCTTCTCGGCGCAACTCATCTTCCCCCAAACGATTTAAGCCTAATCGGACTCAACCTTCGCCTCGCCGCCTCCGATTCCACTCGTCCGCACCGCCGTCCCGTTTATAACGTTTTCTAGAGCTCGGGCAAAGATATTCGCTCCAGAAACGCTATTTAGCCAAGAAACTTGAAAGGAAAAGGCTACTTTTATATTTGTTATGAAAATTTGGCGCGAACAGATTCATCGTACATTAACAGGCAACGCCATCTACGATTCACTCCACGAGACGCTCCTGTCAGCGGCCGCCACTCAACCGACCAACCCGCCCACCTCCACCACCCCCACCTTATCTCTCAAATTCACCACTTGGCTTCCACTACCCCTCCCTCCACTATAATCCCAATCCCACTTAGCATCTTTTACATTAAATATTAAAAAAAAAAATAAAAATTTTCATAATCATTTATCACCCATAAAACATATTCAACCAATTTCTTTCACTTTAAAGTAAAAAAATAATAAAAATAAATAAATAAATAAAAATGCAACAAGTCATTTTCAGTTCACTCAAAACTTTATTTTATTTTATTAATAAAAATCAAATTACAATTTTCATTTTATTAATTTTTTAATCTTCTTCTTCCTCTTCTTTGGCTTCACCACCTTGAGCCTTACGCATGTTCTTCCTCTTCACACGGCCAGGACGTCCACCACCGAATGGCGATTTCAGCGAGAAGTCGATGTGCTTCTGAGAATCCAATCTCACGAAGAACGACGGTATGTTGACGACTTGTTTTCGTACACTGGAATTAAAAAATAAAAAGATTGCCTTTTACTTATGTAAACGCATGCTGGTATTAGTAACATCTTAGTTAAAAACAGTTGTGGATCTAGAAGATATCTAAACTACGCTGTCATTAATCTCTTTGCTTAGTTTGCCACTTTTCAAGTATCAATAAGTTCAACTGTACGCGTTAGTGGGGATCTAAAAAATTGGTTATCGCAGAAGACATACAATTCTGGGTTGGCAGAGGTGAACTATTGGCAAAGGAAATACAGGGCAAGTCAAAATGGGAACCAGATTTTAGAAGTCTATTCTGTGAAATCTAATGAACATGCGGTATTGCGAGACGAGCTACGAAAGGTAAACATTCAAAGTTTACTTCACAAAAGGTGTTCTATGTGAGGGCCTTGCGTAACCCGATACTCATCAAGCCGATATTTTATCTCCTGCCAAACCTTTCGTAGCATGTCGCAGTCAATATCAGCAAGGGCTGCAATGAATGTGGGCACACAGGTCATCCAATATTGTTGGCAGTGGTGGCATCATCTTTTATAAACCCCCATGGGAAATCACATGGTGTCAACCACTCAATGATCTGTTCTCCAGTCAATGCCATATTCTTTAATCGCTCGCTGCTGACCCTTAAATATGAGTTCATTAGACGGATAAAAAGTTTTAACTGAATGGAAATAAAATGTAAAGCCCTTATCCCAATAATTTATTGGCTTGCAGTTGACTTTTGTATCAGCAAGCTTTCTCATGAACATCCCTTCTGCAAGTGGCCATAGGCTTTCTATACCCCGTCTCAGCTTCAGTTGAGTGTGACTCAGAATGACGTCGCTTACCGGACATAGTGCACAACATCGTATCCTTTCGCTGTTATGCTATGCTAATACTATGTTAGACTATCCTATAACTGAATGGCTTCTCGAAAATAAGAATCGCATGGCTTCTATCAGATATCATTTTCTTTTTTTTAATTTAATGTTTAAAACATTTTAATCCTCTTCATGGAAACTATCAAATTTCATTTCCGACAGCTTTCATGTTCTTCATGTAGGAACAAGAAGCCACCATTTTACAATCGAATAATCTCGACTACAGACCAACTTCATTCAATTTTTTTTTTTTTTTTTTTAATCAAATGGCTTTTCTATCTGCCGATTTTTTATTTTATCAAGGAGAAAAATATGATAGCAGAAAAAATTTTGACAAAAAAATTCATTCAAACTATTTCTTCATGCGGACGAACTTTAACAGCTTCACTCATGATGTCACTCAACTAATGCCAAGACAGGGTATAGTTATCGAACCCATCAGGTCATAATTTCAAAACCTGCCGTGGATGCTAGAGTTTGTCCCCAAAATGCATAATAATAATAACCATGTGGATTATTAGTGACTACTGTGAAAGAGCACTAAAGGACTTAGATGTTACCACAACCATAAACTTATCAAACCAACTTCTGCAAGCCATTTGGACATGATGTAATTAAGTATTTTCTTTACAAATCCAATTAGAACGTACAATTTCATAATTCAATTTTATATAATACAAAAGGGGCATCCAGGAACAACCCAGAATTTGTTACACCTTCTGGATCAGTAGATCACAATCTTGGGCCATAATGAAAGACATCTGCTAGATCCACCTCTGAAACATCTGTTATAGTCCCTGGCATGAAATAAATAGGAAACTAGCACGTGCATAAATAAGTAAAACTCCTTCAACCAACTGGAAAAATACACAAATCGGAGAATTACTTAGTCCTGGCATTTACCTAGCGAAATTGTGGCTAAAACGAAACAGAAACAAATCTGGCACAGTTTATCTAGCAATTGATCGACAGGTTGAATACCAT
>JAHWFO010045454.1:6588573-6599246 GCA_023313115.1 Rhysida immarginata | reverse complement strand
GTTGAATACCATACTCAGATTGCCTTGCTGGTCTCTTATTACTGTATCGTTACTATCTCCAAGTCTATTCCCTTTTAAAATGGTTGTAAATTATGGGAATCTGGCTTGACTAATTGTAGTTTACTTTGAAGACTACATCATGGTTTCAGGAATTCTGAATAAACCAGAGATTTACAATCATTAAGCACATATTATGCATGCACAAGTTTCCTTTTTCTTTTGCGCCAAGAATTATAAGAATATGTAATTGTAACTTTTATAATCTTCTACAGAAACTTCTACCATATTTTTTAAAATCCTTAAACCGAAACCAGACGTTGAATTTTAAATTCAAGTGGCCTGGCAGAAGCACACAGGTGATCAAATCAAGATGCGATCACAACTTCTGGTCAAGGTAGAAATTTGCAACAATCCTTCGTTTCAGGATGTAGATGCTCTAGTGGTAATTACCGAATGTGGCGCTGCCGAATCAAAACACGAGCGTGATGTATACTTTTTGCTAAGCCCAGCTTAAAGACTTGAGTCTGAAGACGCCGTTCTAGAAAATCTTCTATTTTCAATCCCAAAACGTAATCGAGCTTCATTCTGTTTTCGTCAAGGACACCAATTCTCACCAAGCGACGTAGAAGAGCATTACCTGTTAAGGAAATAAAATAAGTAAATGATGCAATTTAAAAGGTTTTTATCTAAAATCATCAACTATATTTCTACCATCAAGGAGCTGCCCCCATTTAAAAATTGTTAATGACAATTAAGCATGCAAATATACAGCTATAAAATAGCATTTCCAATGAAAGTTAAACTGGATGCAATAATGAAGTTCAAAATTAGCCAATCAGAGAAAAGTGGTATTGTATGGTTGATCATGCCTGGCTTAACCGGTTAAGTAGATGAGGAACCGTCCATGTCTCTTATAACAGATCACAATGAATATCAGCCACTGCCCAGTTCAACTTTCCCTGGAACACTACAGATAGTTTCCCAACCTTTTCGAGCCACCTTGGTTCTGTAAACTTATACCTAACCCCCCCAACCAGTCTGTCTACTTTTTTACTTTACATTTTCAGCCATAAGCTACCATTCCCCACGAAGTGACATAACTGCAATCATCCCAAATTTTTATGAGATAGCGAGTACCAGTTATTAACCTTCAAACAAGCGTTTTGGGTCTTTCTCATCTAACGTCAACAGTTCTCTGGCAGCTTTTCGAATTTTTGCCAAGGTGTACTTGACCCTCCAAACTTCTCTCTTGTTCCTCAGCCCGTATTCACCAATCAACTTGAGCTCCTGGTCGAGTCGTTCTTTTTCGTACGGACGTCGAGGCGTCACGTACGTTTTACTGTGCACTGTTGGAATTCGCGGCATCTTTCACACGAAGATACTCACTGGAATAAAAACAAAATCACAAGATTAACAATCATTGTTTCAAAAACAAGGTTTATAAGCTGTACTTAATTTTACGTTTATTTCAAACCTTAGTTCTCAAAACATTCTTATAGCTTAAATGGCATTTTTATTTGTTAGGCCCCAGCCAACCTTTGGGTGGGTTTTAAATAAAGACTCGTGGACCCTAACAAGAGTTAACAGGGTGTCTACAGAGTTTCTGAAAGTCAATTTAGTGACGTTTTGGGGCAGTCTTAAAAAAAATTGCCTGACCTAATTTAATTATTTTTAACATAAAAAAAAACAAAAAAATTATTTTTAATTTTTAAGCATTTTTCCTGGACTGAAGTGACCAGATTTTTTTTCCATGACCAAATTCTAATTCCGAGACTCAGAATTTTCATGACCCATTTTCTAATTTCGCTACTTTTTCGTGACCATTTTCCAATTTCGTTACTTTTTCGGGACTTTCATGACCTCTGGACACCCCGGTTAACCTTGTCCAGTGACCTCCAGCGAGGACCACAAAGGATATGCCATTGAAACCCTACGCATGGGCTGTTTCATTTTGGTGTTTACATTTTCTTTCAGATACAGTTTCAAGATTTTTTCTTTGGTTTCAACAGATTTAATTTTCTGTTGATGCTGTTTAAAGCAGACTTTGATATTTTGTAATATTGCATCATAAGCTCTGCCACCTTTAAACGATGCAAGACGCTTTGATTTAATGAAGCATACGCCCTGGTTGTTGCCCTACACATGGCCAGTAGCTAATGGTTTGCATATTTTTGCTGACGGTAAGTAGTGATGTCAGTTCCTGGCCCGTTGCTTAGTGATTCCAAACTTAGGTTTAACTTCCCTATGCTTTTCAATGGCCTTACACCACAATGTTAAACCTAATGTTTGGAATCGCTAGGCAACTGGCCAGGAACTGATGTCATAATTACCAGCTCTATTGCAATTTTTAGACATAACTGAAAACGTAGCATCTGTGTTAGAGCATATACGTGTTGTCATAGGTTTTTACGTGGTGCCAAAAACTCTCTAACTGGAACAACTGTCTTGTTGTTGTAATGCTATGTTCACACTACTCCTTGATCACGGTTACTAAACCGTGGTTAGCTAATCCAGCACTTTTCATTCGCACTGTGTTCAAAAGTAACTGTTACCAACAAAATGATTTTTTTTTAACCTCGCAATTGCGTCAATAGAAACTGGCTTCCGCAGGCATCAAATCTTGCAGTTAGCGAAATTACGATGGATGGAGCAAAATGTGCGTATACACTTAGTGGTTACATTTAGCCTTTCTCAAGTCTGAAAATTGTTCTCCCCAAGCATATGTAAGAGCATTGGTTTCCTCTTCAGAGCACTCACTGCTGCCCTTTCGCTTGATCGCCACGTTTTATTTTCCTGTTTGTTGGTGCTAACCAGGATTTGACATCACTAACTGGGTTTCTGAAACGTGGTTAGTTAACAGAGCTGTAAACGCGGTTAAGTAACCGAAGCAGGCTGCAGAGTTTTGCTTGATCGTGATCGAGAGTTAACCGTGGTTAAGACATAGTGCGAACATAGCAGCACTAAATGGCATTTACAACTGTGTTAAAATGACGTCACGGTTTCCTCACCGGGATTTATGACCGACCAATCGCTAACTCTACTAGCCGGTTAGAGTTTTTGACCTCAGCCACGATAGCTAGAGCATAGAGGCTTGGATTTGGTTCGTTTTGGTTAAGAATGCCAACATTTTTTCAGGCCCATGTATAATCTATGGTCATCCCAAATCTATGGGAACCCAGAAGAGTTTGAGTTATATTTTCATTTTGGAGTTATAACTTTATCAAAAGAAGAAAGATTAGGAAAAAATTTGAGTTATATTGCTATATCATAAACTCATCAAGAAATAATTATTTTTTTTTCTTCAAGAGATTCCTGACCCTAACCCTCCATCAGATTTCTTTTCCAATTGCACCTTTTGTTGCAATGGAATGTTGCAATACCTACATAACGATTAAAGAATAGAATGGGGGGGAAAGTGCGGAGATTGAAACTATAATGAAATTATAACTTAATCGGACAATTGGTAATTATGTAGCTATAATAACGTGTTCAGACATGAGATATTTCACGTCTGAGCCAACTTTTCTAGTCAAGTGTGAGGCAACATCCAACATGCTGGGTGCCATGTGTGCGGTGCAAACTTATTACACTTACGACGAGGAATCGAAGATTCCTTACTTAGTTCACACAAGACGAAATGTTTGATTGGTTTTACGGTACCGATTTTACTTAATTTTAGTTAAATTAAATTTCATAATATTACAAGTCTATGCGTTAGAAGGTATAGCGATCAGAACTTACGGATACGGACGGCCACGTGCCAATGCCGGAAAGAAGTTCTCGAACGAAATGGCTGCCTCACCTGTGATAAATGGGCGCCAAGAAAAATGAGGAAAACGTTCAAAGTTCAGATAATGATATATTTTTAGTCTATAATAATAAAAAACAAGCGTTATATTAGATTATATAATATCGGGGAGCTTTTGAATTTTATTTTTGTGAGTTTTGTCTAAACTATATGGGATCTATTTTTTTCGCCCAAGAACACACACATTTCTGAAGAACACTCGCCTCGATGACGTCAAATATTTTATGACGTTATGAATATTTAGAGTGAAGCTTAATCAAAAACATCATTTAATTTGCTATAGTTTTTAATATTTAGAAATTTTGCTCTATAGATTTTAAATGTTTTTCGGTGAAGTCATTGAAAAAGTATTTTTTTAAAAAAAGCCATCCCATGCGCCAATGGCAATAGAAGCAAGTGGTTTCGCACTCATTTCAAAATGGCGTTGGCCATGTGGGTGATCATAATAATGAATGGTTAAGAGTGCTCGTGTCTTGGATAAAAATGTCACTTTCTATTTATGAAAACTATGTTGACGTAGAATCCACGGATAACTTACTTGACTGGCAGTATCCTATTGTTTTTAATCAGAAAAGACATACGGAACCTATCGAAGGGACCAAAACAGAAACCCAGACATGGAGGATGAAAGAAAGGGTAATGGAGAAGAGAATGAACGCAATCGAATCTTATTTATTACTCTGTGTTCGTTCTAAGGGGGCGGGAAGGGAAGTATACACGTATATATATTCGTTTACGCTATTTGATTACAACTCTTACTGACGATTACTCTAAAAACATTGTCAGCAGACACCCCTTATATGTTGTTGCTCGTGTGTAGTGTGTGGTTTCTCAGTGTGTTTATGACGTTGGCTTTAGTGTGTTTCACGTGTTAAAACATCACGAATGGATGAGAAATGCTTAGTGTTATGGTCTAATTGCTGCAAATGAAAAAGAGAGTAAAGCGTTGAGCTCTGACGCCCAGAGTTTATTTTCGACGGGGATGATGATGACAAATGGGCGAGTGATGTTATTTCTGTAAACGAGTGTGATATTAACATGTAAATAAAATTTTACTTAAACATCGCATTTAATGACCTAAGAGTATGTGGAAAGTGGTACTGGATTGTGATGATGGTTCTAGGGGGTATCTGTATTTCATATTGAATAGCTGCTCATGTTGATGTCAACAGAGGCTTGAAATCAATGAGAGTCCAAGAATAAGTTTGATAATCCAATGATTTTAGATGCACTGAGCAGTGGCAAGTATGATGCACCAGAAGAGGCTGGGAGTAGTAGTAGAGAAACTGTTGGTAGTGCTAGTTATGCATTCTTTTTTCTCATAAATGATATTAGTGTTTTCACTAGAATGAATGATGTTTATGTATGCTTATGATTATGGGCCGGATTTTTATGCACTAAAAAATAATGCAAATAATACACATAAATATCCATTAAAACTTATGATTGTTTAGAGCAGTGATGGCCAATTAACCGTCACTGATTTAGAATAATGAAAGTGTTTTTATAAAACTTTTTATAATTAATTTGGAAAAAACAAGAAAATTAGTATTAAAAAAATTCTTTTATTAAGTGCTGCATAATTTGTTATCAAAAATATTTCTAACAGGGATGGATCTGGAATTATTCTTATTTTAGCCACTGTTTAGCCAATTTTATATTTTTTTTAGCCACTTTTTTTTTTTTTAGCCACAGTTTTGCCAATGCAAAAAAGTTTCCTCTGCTAAAACAGTAAAATGTCAGTTGAATTCAATTACAGTGGTACCCCGTATAAAGAACACTTCGAACAACGAACAATCAGCATAACGAATGCGGGTTCAGGGCAAAAATCAATTCGCGCAACAAACCATGCCCCACGTAACGAACCAAGCACGTGCGCTCACGTGTTTGTTTTGTTGTGGTTCGAACATGGTGTGTTGCGCGAGTCGATTTTCGGCCCAAAACCGTCCCACATAACAAATCGAACATGTGCGCTCACACGTGTTCGTTTTATTGTGGTCATATGCGCTCACACGTTCAAAAATGAAGGGCTGATGAAAGCACAAATAAATCTATAATCAGAAGGAGATAAAAAACCTTTAGTGCAAATAAAAATAGGCTTCAAAGGAATTGGAAAAATTGGATTACATGTAGGTGAATGTTGTTTTTTCTTTTTAAAGATTTTGTCACCAATTTTTTTTTTCTTCTCAGGAATGAATTACCGGTAAGCTCTTTTTCCATAGGTTACTATGTAAAAAAAGTCTCTCTCATAACTAACTTCGTCTAGTAACGAATTAATTTGTTATGTGAGGCACCACTGTATACTAATGAAATTAAATACGCTAAATTTAGTGGATTTTTGTATAATTTTTAGGGTATATCCATTAAATTTAATGGTATATCCGGTAAGTTGGTAACATTGAGGCCAAGTAATGCACAATAATTACGTAACCTAACAGTTATCCCAAATGTAATATTTGATATGTAGGAAAAAGTTGTATATGATATCAACATTTATGGCTTATAAAATTACCCGTACATTGACTTCCAAAAGATAAATCAATATATCATACTACCATTAAATAAATTATAGTAAGCTCCCTGGGAGTAATTCAAGAATAGCCCCAGCTGAGAATGGCAATTAAGAAAGATTATGGTGCAAATTTATTTATTTATTTATTTTTGCCACCGACTTTCGCCACTTAGATTTTTTTGGGGCCATTGGCAAAAGTGACGATCAGCAGCGGACGCCTGTTGGAGTAAAATTTTGTCTGTTTATTGAAAATACGTTTTTAAATACTGAAAAAGATCATTCAACATTGCACAAGATGCATGGTGTGTAATTAAAGGCCTATGATTTCGGAGGAAGGCAGATCAAAGTCTTCAGGAAAGTTTTCTTGCTTAAACTCTGTGAAAAAGTCTACAGTTTCTGAAATCCTGAGTTCTTATTGAGAACATTTTTATGTTTCAAGGAGCCAAAATTTATGAATCAGTTTGACTTCTCAGCTTGAAAACTGTGAGTCAAATTTTAGATTAATTTTTTACTTCCATATTTTTACTTGTATCCACTATATCTGTAGTTAATTAGAAATCTGTAGTTTAAACAAGACAGCATGTGAGAAAAGGAAGTGAGGTTAAAATGTGGTGAGAAAGATATGGCTGATGATATTAAACATTTAATGAGTCAATCAAAATTGACCTTCCTTATCATGAGGCTGGTTTTGTTTTTTTTTATAGCAAAAACGACCATTTGACGTGTAAATTGCAAGTAAGCTTGAAGCTTGTTTGTTACTTTCGCAGTTATTGCACCCGTAGTTTTTGAAAAGCTGGTGGATAAAAAAGGACCAGAATTCCAAGAATATGGACTTTAATGCTCTAATTCAGATAATATTCGCAAAAAAATTTTATGCATTACCAGAAGAACATTTTTAAATACTATGTATATCTAAAATCATTATCCTTAAATTTCAAAAAGTTTTATACTTGCAAAAAATAAATAAAGAAAGAAAGAAATTAAATAAAATAAAATAAATGAAAATAAGCATTTGCATAAAAATCCGGTCCGTACTTACGAGATAGTTTAATGATATGAGAATTGACATTTAGATAAGCATTCTTGTTTGAAAGAAGTGAAGAACAATTGGATTATCAAGTAGTATTGAATGAAATGCATTTGCAGCAAGAATATGAGTTTTGAGAGTAGAAGAGGTATCGAGAGGAGCGAAGGCTGAAAGGCATGAGTGCTTTCAAAAAATGGGAGAATTTGTTTGTTGCTACTTCTCTTGGTATATGGCAAAGTCTTCAATACTGGAGACCAGGAGTGTTATACCAGTTTGCTGTTGAATGAAGGGACTAAAAGTTGACATCGTTTGGCCTCCAACCTCATCGCCAGGGCTTGTAAAAACCCACATTGCATTGAAAATTCTTGACACACAATCAGTTCCTTGATCAGTTAGTTCCCTTGTGCAAGAGGAGATGCTAGTTTTAAAAAAAAATCAATATCAATTTCTCCCAATTCCAGGTGTGACGATTTGATGTGAATGTCGCACCAGTGAGTAGTTGGGCCATCCTCTGAATATTGTAACAAATGAGAATCATGGTTACTGTTCTATCAACTTCCAAAACCCTGAAGGGATTTAAAATATATAAGATTTGTGAGGAAAAACAGTATGCAGAATTTTGAAAAACTTCAGGATGTAGTTAAAATAAACAAACGAGTTTTGGGAGTTAAAATAAACAAAAGTTATACAGGTGAATCCCATTTATAATGAACTCCAGATATAAGGAACGAAATTTTTGATCCCATCCAATTTATCTACAAATTTAATATTAATTATATTGTTATAATGAACCACCAAACATATAAGAAAATTGATAAAACAAACTTAATTTATGTCTTTTCAAAAAACTTCTTGAAAAATTTACAAAAAAAAAATGCTATACCTTTACGTTACAGCTACTATCTTTCATCTCCATCCCCCACCCTACCTTTTTTTTGTATTTGCCCACAACACCCTGTTCTTGGAATGCATTATCATTGGTCACCGAGAGGATATGTTGCTGACGAAATGACCTTTTTTATCAACTTTCCATAATGTAATGTTTCTCTTGATGGGATGCTAATGCTGTAAAAATTTTGTTAATTTCTTTGCTGGAAAAATTATTTGAAAGGGCATTGAAAAGGAAGATGATGAAAACGCGGTTTTACTTATCGTGAAATGGTTGGGAAAATACGGCATTTTTGTATAATGGAGCTTTATCCAACATCATGATGATGTTGCATGCAAAGAATCTTTAGTCTGTTTATGCTTCAAATACACATTCATAATATGAATCTATATTTTAGAGAGAGATGTGTATTTTAAGGGGAAGATACGAACCATGATGATTATGCTAAGCAATCCATTATTCCACTTTTTATTTTTGGATCGCATATAGCAAACCAAAACTTCGGTCCCTTGAAGTTCATTATAGCAGGGTTTGATTGTATCTGAAAAACAGAATGTGATAATGATATTTTGATTGGATTTATTTACTTCAATGTACTCCATTGCTCCATACATTGAATAAAATTTCTCAATACTTTTTAATATCAAAATCTTTAATAAAATTTATTTTTATATCCTTTATCATTTGTGAATAACATTCATTGTATTTATATCATAAAGGGTTTTATGTTAATTTCTAGCCTGCTGTTTTTCTGTGCGAGAAAAAATATTTTTTAATGATTATTTGAGATCATGAAGCCATTACTGAAATGGGCCAAAAATGGCTTGCTCTTTTAAAAAATTAAAAAAAATAAAATGACTATTCTTTTGGTTAAATGAAATAGTATAAATATTAAAGGATGAATATAAGTTCTCATTCTTTCCTGATTTTGAGGTGTACCTATACTTCAATGCTTGTTATAAAATCTCATTGAAACTTATTTTTGGTGGCAATGTTATAAGAAATTTTACTCATTTAATAATGCCATCTCCTTTCCAAGAAAAAAAAGAAGAAGAAGAAGAAGAAAGTATGAAGTCTAACAAACCTTCAGGGTTGTTTCCAGCTGACGTTAACCATTGTCATATGGCTAAAAAGACCGATCATGCAAAAGCCTAACCTTCACACGTTAGCCTTATAAATCATTCTTTTATAATTTTTAAAAATTAGCTATTCAATATGATAATTCAATATTCTGTATGCTGCCTTCCTTCTTTTCTTGAAAATAAACTCACAAAATGTGAATCTTTGAAGAGGCTATTTCATTCCATGTTACTGGAAACTGCTTTGAAGGTCCTTAAGTTTGTTAGACTATAAGTTAAATAGCGTAGAAAATAGAAAATAGTTAAGAAAATTCCACAGCCTGAACTAAAATCATCTCCATGCTTAACCACTAAGCCACCATGGATATGAAAGCATTTCATTATCGATATGCCCTTTATGCATAGGTTAAAGAAAGATTCTCTGTTCATAAGCCAAGACTATTTTCACTGATATTTAGCAAATATGAGGATCGTTTAATACGTAAGGTAAAAACGGTACTTAAATGTATGTTTTTGGAAAAATTCTTTGTTATTTTTCATTATAGTCTCTGTTTAGGGCTACACTCTTGGTCCAGTGAGTTTCTACTTTTTTTTTTTTTCCATCGCTTCTGAAAAGTTGTATTTGTTAAATTCTGCGAACTATTTGTTAATGGTGGTGATGCCATCATTACTGAGCCAAATTTTTAAGTTTGGAAATGAAGTTGTCACATGAGGCCAAGTCTGAAGAATAGGATGGATGGGGAATTAACTGGAAGCTTAATTCATTCAGTCTTTCCATTGTGATTTTTGATCTGTGTGATAGTACATTGTCTTGGTGGAACAATGGTCTTTTTTATGGTAATTGCTACAATGCTTGCTTCAACCGAAAGTTGTATGTGACCTACATGCGTTTTCTGGCTGAGATTTGGCATAAGCTGGTTTGATGTGCCAGCCATTATGTGAAAAAAGTAATTGGCATGGTCTGTCATACAAGTTTGAGAATATTTGTAGATATTAAATCTAGTGAAATATGTGGCAACTTTTTTCTTCCATGACAACCTTTCTTAGAATGAAATAGATACTTTTTTGGTGCATTGAACACATATCAAATGTTCTGCAATAATGACATGGATGGACAATTTGTAGTAACTGAAAATTATCTAGAAAATTACATAGCTCTGAAGAAAGTTGAACTGATAGCTTCTGGGCAATCATACTATTTCTCTATATCGCTCTGAGATCTGCTTTATTCAATAGGGCACAAAGAACGCTTAACACTCAGAGCCAGTTCAGTTTTACTTGGATTAAGCTGTGGAATTTTCTTTTCTTTTTTTTCAATATTCAAATGTTTTATTGCATTAATAAATTTCTCTTATATG
>JAHWFO010045454.1:6561786-6578768 GCA_023313115.1 Rhysida immarginata | reverse complement strand
TTTTTTTTTTTTTTTTTTTTTTTTTTTTTTTTTTTTTTTTTGAAGCGACTGATAATTGGCAATGAGAAGTGGACTGTTTACCACAATGTGTTGCGCAAAGATCTTGATGTTCACCTCAAAACAACATAAACAACATGTTCACCAGAGGAAGATTATGCTCTCGGTGTGGAGGGATTTTAAAGGTGTCATGTTTTTCGAGCTTCTACCAAGGAACCAAGCAATCATTTCAAATGTGTACTGTCAGCAATTGGAGGGTTTGAACGAATCTGTCATCCAGGATGTTAGCTATAAAGGAGCTGCGTTCCAATATGACAAAATGAGACTACTCACAAGGTTGATCACTCGTCAAAAGTTATTGATGGGATGACTTGCCACAGCCATCATATATGCCTGACTTTGCACTGTCAGACTTCCGCTTGTTCCACTTTCTTCATAAACTCTGTATGGCTGTAAATCTGCACCTTGTTCAGTTTGATGATAAAGAGGGATCCTTTTGTGAACGTGGAATTACGAAGCTTACTGAAAGATGCAAAAGGTTATCAAATTAAAGGGCAATATAGCATTGATTGATCTTTCCTTGCGTAAATATAAATGACCTTCGAAAATTGGGGAGAGGGGGGATCATGACTTTTCCGACATCCTAATAGTACAGGTAAAATAATATTAACATTTTATTATTTTTGAATGTCACATTTTAAGTGAATGATTTTTTTTTTTTTTTTTATTTGGAAGAACTATTTCAGAAACTGTTCCGACAGGATCTTCTGGTTGCGAGTTTATTTCGAAATTTCTTGCTAGCAGAACGGATCATGCGTTCTTATAATTGCAATCCTGTTTCCAGTCCAAAATTGCCAATCACTAACCAGCATCCCATGTGGTAAATACTGTTTGACGTTATTTAGTTTTCATGAATTAAGAATGTGCATGAAATATAAAAAAATGTTGGCTAATGCAGAAATTGGGTATATTGGGTTTTCTTATTGTAATCATTTTGAGACCAAGCTAAGTCCATAAAGATAGCCAAAGTTGAAATAGAGTTCAATGTACGAGGGTGGGCTGAAAAGTAATGCCTCCATGGATGTAACTTTTTTATTTTTTAACCGATTTTCAAAATTCTTTTTGTATCTGATACTCACATTTCTCCTCTATGTAATGCACTATTCACTTTTCAACATAGTCCCCATCCCTTTCCACGCATTGTATCAACGCGTGACTAGTCCGGTGAACCTGTCGGAGGGGAATTCCGGGGTTGTTGTCGACACCAAGACCGAACGGCAGGTTTCACCTCGTCGTCAGAACGCAACTCATGCCCCTTAAGGTGCTCTTTCCTCTTTGGGAAGTGGTGAAAGTCGCAAGGTGCAAAGTCTTTCCTTTTTGAACTGCAGTTTTTCATCTTTGAACTGTAGGCGCTACAACCCCCTCTGATGTGTGGTGATCGTGTGCGGACGGGCGTTATCGTGCTGCAGAAGAGGATCCAAAGCTGCCATTCAATCCTCGTGTCGACGACAACCCCGGAATTCCTCTCCGATGGGTTCACCCGACTAGTCACGCGTTGGTACAGTGCGTGGAAAGGGATGGGGACTATGTCGAAAAGTGAATAGTGCATTACATAGAGGAGAAATGTGAGTATCAGATACAAAAAGAATTTTGAAAATCGTTTAAAAAATAAAAAAGTTACAGCCATGGAGGCATTACTTTTCAGCCCACCCTCGTATTTATATAAAATCATTTTGCTATGCTGATTGATAACATTCTCGGCGATTGCAGTGAGCATTGCCCACGAACTAATAAATAATAAAAAAAATTTGCAAAAAAAAGTGTAGGAATGTTCATATTCACACTATAATTCATGATCATTTACACTTGTTCAAGGTGAATCATGTTCAATTAAACATGTGTTCACCTCAAAAGCCTAATCATGACATGGACTATAATTTTTGCCGCAGTAGGGAGAGTGGAACTTTTAGTGATAGGCGCTTTACCGTCAACCCAATCTTCTCCAATTATAAAAATAACTTTCTTTCTCTTGTTTCGGTTCAGAACCGATGATCTTCAACAGAGTTCCTTCTACAATATTTATTAATGCCATGATGGTGCAATTAATTCGTATAACTCTAAAATATTTAGCTAAGCAACGTTTTTCTGCCATTATAAAAAGCCTTGGCGAGCGCATTGGATTCTGGGAGTTGATTGGCTGTGAACATATGTAAGGATTTGATCACGTTATGGGAATATGTGTGAAATTAAACCCGTCCCCACGTTCACTTAATTATGTTCCGTTCACTCTACATTTCTTATCATAATCAAGAATTGACGTGTGAACAGGATATACGTATATTCTCTTGAAAGAGATATTTTAAATTTACGAGGGTTGGAAATTAATAATGATCACAATGACACGGAATAGCACAAGAAAAGCATACCACAGATTCTCTTCTACAATCCCTCACTATATTTTCGCAAATATGCGCTATACCATTGTATAATGTGCACCCATGTATATCCCTGAAAATTCGAATTTTATACACGTAACAAAGTAAGTGTATTCCCTGCGGGGTATCCAATGCATGTGAAATTAGTATATTCCCTGCACCCCGCTCCTGCAGAGTATATTCATGAAAATACAGTATTCCCCAGTATTGCCCATGACCTTTTTCTATCGTCATGGTAGCTTCAGAGTCACTGGGGCTAAGATCTGGAGAATATGGAGGATTCATCACTACCCAGCCTTATCATGTAAACAAGTCACAGACAACACCAGCCACAAAACAAAAGGAAGAATGAGTGGAATGCCAAGAAAGTGATGCAGTTTCCTCCTCAGGGCTTCATGAAGGTTCTGTTGCGATAAATGTGAATAGTATGCAGCATTTGCAATTCATGAGTAAGGATCACACCATCACAATCGTTTGCAGCAGCTTGAATGCATTCACCCATTTGGACTTGACAAGGGGCTTGTCCCATTCGTTTTGAGAATTTGGAAAGGGGACGCCTGCATCTGCTCAGTCCAACTTCGCTCCACTTCTTGGGATGCCGTTTCGCTCTCCAGAATATGACTGGAAAGTAGGTCTTGCATGAGTGGTGCACAAAAATTGAAAGAAGAAAGGAAACACGGGATGGCAATGTTGGTCGCATGTCGGACACCTAGTCCTTCGCTGTTAATTAGCAGGCCCGACTGGATCCAACTTTCATCCTCAAGCGAGCAGTTGAGAACTTGCTCCAAAGTCCTCTTGAGCTCAGCATCATACTCAGCTAGCTTGTCCACCCTTCTCCATGTAGGGGCACATCGAAGGAAGTATTGTTACTGAGGGATGGCCATGGACACTCGAAGCAAGAAAAATTCCGAGTGTGCAGTGAGCGACTGCAGCCTTTATGCAAACATACCTAATTGGGCTGTCTTCTCATCAATTAGGCCAGGAAGGGACTCATCACAAAGAGGGGCACCAAGTAGAAAGGCCAAAGGGCACTGCATGATTTGGATAGAGGGAATCGTGAAAGCAATGTCTGTTCTTCCTCATGGCTACTGGACCCAAGAATAACGAGTTTTCATTTATTCCAGTTGATGGAAATGCTAATTTCAGCTGCTCCGTGAGTGAGAACTTCCGTAGCTCTGAAGACTTCCTCTGGTGTTCCAGCTATACTCCATTGTCCAAGTACCAAAGATTGAGCTCAGTTTCCATTGCCTCAACCAAAGGCTGGAGCCTAATGGCAAAGAGGGCAGGTTCAAGAGGGTCTCCTTGTTGACATACTCTTTGTGACTTGATGACTGTCTCACCAATAAAGAGAGGGGATTCCTCTGCATAAGCTGTCCACACAAACGAAAATGCCTTGGGTAACCGTTATTTCACTTCAGTTAGCATGACGTCACGTCTTGTTTCATTGAAGGCGTTTATAAAGTCAATTTTCAGTAGAGCAAGCAGTTTGTCATGTGCAGTTTCGGAGTATATTTGCGTCGTGTGTGCCCCTGCTTCAGCTCCTCCGGGGATGCCGACTCTAAGCTGGTTAGGCGACAAAAAGGAGTGGTGATTTTATTCTCCTACAAAGAATCTTAGTTGCAAGCCTCCTCAATGTGAGACTAACAGCTGTTGGTCGAATGCCACCATTTTTCTTCTTTAAAGCTGTCAGAGAAGATGGGTCAGATTGAGGGTGGCACTTTTCCATTGACGATTAGGGTACATAGTTTGCAAAGTGACTTTTCCAAACACTCCCGTGTGTCTTGCTCTCGAATACCCAAAAGATCCTTAAGAATTTGCGGCCTGAGGGAATCGAGTCCTCATGCGCTTCCTGGTGGGAAAGTCTTCACTGCTTTTTGAAGTTCTTCTGCTGAAACGTTAAACATTATAACGATCTCTTTATTTATTTATTATTATTACTACAGTGTATTATTTCTTTTTCAACCTTTTTAAGGTAACAAACTTAATAATAATAATAATAATAATAATAATAATAATAATAATAATAATAATAGTTATGACGGTTCATATCAAGATTCCCCTTTGGCACTTTAGGTGCTTATTTATTTTTCTTTGTAAAGGAATTTTTTCCTTCTATTTTATTTATTAATGCAATTTTTTTCAGGCAAGCATGGGATTTAGCTTTGGATGTTTGTTTATCTCAGTTGCCTACAGTATTGGAACAAGGCGAGGTTTTCATGCATAGTAATTTTTTTGCTGAACAACTGACTGCTTTTCAAGTGTGGTTAACTTTTGGTTCTGATTATAGAAATCCTCCAGAACAATTACCCATTGTTCTCCAGGTAATTTTTCTTTTCCCTTATAAAAACTTGTTTAAGATTTCTAAAACGTTATAAGGATGATAGTATTTGCTTGAAATGAATTAAGGGCCTATCTAATTAGTTCGATCATGCTCAGCATGTTTAAAAAGTAACCGTTTGAAGGGTGGCTTTTCCATATGGGATGGTTTCGGGCTCTTTAGGGCTGGCGAGGATCTTTAGTATGCCGTTTAACTCTGCCCCCATATGAACACGAGCGTACGCGGCGTATAGCACATCAGGAATATTTGAAAGCTGGAGGGCGCACTCAAAACACTTGAAATCTTCACCGACGGACATCTCGTTGTCCATTCGATACGGCGGCATCATAAAGGGGGGAGGTTTTGGAGTGGAGAGTTCTGGTGTATCTGTGGCAACATGTAATGCAGTGGCGATCATCTTCGACAATTCCTGCATCAATTCAGGAGGTACGGCCATGTTGGGGTTTTTTTGTCTCGATCGGTGAGTAAAGTCTCTCGTATTCATTAAATGTCTTTATTTTCTTCACGGGGTTCTGCCTGGAATCTGTGTTGAGAATGGCGTTCTTTCCTTTTCCACAGATTGACGATCAGGTGGCGTTCTTTTCAATTTATCCCACAGATTGGCGTTCTTTTCGATTGATCCCACTTCTGACACCAAATTTTATTAAGTATGGGTGTGGTGAAGTGATCCTATTCAACTTATACGCTACGGTAATTTACCTGTGGAAATCGTGACATGGGAGCTCCCATTCGAACATTGAGACTGTGGTTGCGGACGAAGGATAAATGACATCCATCAGTAATGGAATCCGGATGAACAGTCATCATCTTGGACATCGCAATGAACGATAAACAATGGGAAACAATGACAACACATAACCAGACGTCACAACAATTACGATCGTTGTGCGCGGCAACAATTGATTTGTTGATCGCTGACACGACACTTATTGTTTAGAACCGGACTCTGAGGCTGATTGCCTGGACGCTCAAATGGAAGCCATTTGAATTTTCGGCTGTGTGCAACGTAAGTAAACTTTTCCTGATAACAGTGGGCGCTTAATTATGTATCTCTAAGCAAGAAGGGATTACTAAAGAAGTTAATTTTAGACTAAGATCTGGGCATGTAGTCTTTAAATCACTTTGATTCAAGCTGGGAATCGAAATCAATAACAAATGTACATGTGGTGAAGAACAGACGTTTGAACACGTTCTACTTTTAGACGAACAAAGAAAAGTCTTAATTGATGAAAATTTATAATAAGGAACCTCACTGAAATCGACCTAAAAAACTTTACTAGCCTTAGAAAAAGATGGAATAAAAAACAAAAATTAATAGTAAACTCCCTATGTCACTACCTTATAAATACCAGACCTACTTAAAAAAGTATTATCTCCAATCCCCTGGGCAAAACTACAAAATTAAAAGTTGAATATCATACATACAGGTAAGGTTCGTATTATCAGGCTGAAGATCCTGTGTGAGAAGAAGAAGTTAATTAATGCAGGAGATGAGACTGAAGATAAAAATTGGTAGTAATTAGAGAAGTTTATTCATAAGCATAGGTGCTGAACTCTGACGCTGTACTTTCGGTTTCAATTGATCATGCTGTTGGTGCCTGATCGGACTTTTTAGACAGGCCCAATCAATTCAAGTGAGTGGAAGGCTATTTTGAGTTGGTATGTTGAAAACTTGGCTAGTGATATGACCCTTAGTCTGGCAGCTCTGCCTCTTACTCGGTAGTTCCTCTTTGACTGATAAGTGTCTGGGAATCTTTTACCTAAGTCGTGAGGGGAAGTAATGCATTTTCCTTTAGCACATGATTTTTTTGAACATCTAGCAACTGATTAAACCAATACATTAAGAAGCACTAGCTGTTTTTATTAACTATGTTGATTCAAGTTACTTTTTTTTTTTTTTTAATATTACGTTAGGTTCTGTTAAGCCAAGTTCATAGGTTACGAGCACTGGAGTTGTTGGGTACTTTCTTAGATTTAGGTCCTTGGGCTGTTAATTTGGTAAATCTTTGCTTATATAAGTTTGAAATATGAAATTGGAAAAAAAACAAAAACTTTTGATCTTAGGTTTTATTTTTCTCTCTTTTAGGCTCTTTCTGTTGGAATATTCCCGTACGTTTTAAAATTATTACAGAGTACTGCACGGGAATTAAGGCCATTTTTAGTTTTTATTTGGGCTAAAATCCTTGCAGTTGACAGTGTATGCTTCCATTTCTCTATTTAATCTTCTTGAAGTCTAGTTCATTTTTATGCAGTTCTAAGCTATAATAATTCTTCATTAAATATTTTTCAGACTTGTCAGGCTGATCTTGTACGAGATAATGGGCATAAATATTTTCTTACTGTTTTGGAGGACCTACACATGCCGGTCAGTAGAGCTTTATTAGGATTAGGATCTGCCTTGGTCTGTGAATTTAATTCGTAGAAAGGTCATTAAAAATAAAAATGTAAATTAAATTAAAATCTTTTGAACATTTGACGTTTTTGGCAACTCAAATCTGACTTGGTCATGTGACCTGTGATGATTTTTCTGACTTGCATCTGAGCTGATCTGAGTTGAAGTGCCGAACGGAAAAACTGACTGACTTGAAGATTGAAGTCGTACTGCTCATGTGTCCATGGCTGTTTTAAGAGAACCCTTCCCGGGCGGACTCGTATCCAAACATGGCGACATCTCGTGGCCTGCCAGATCCCCAGATTTGTCCGCACGTGACTTTTTTATCTTTGGGGATTTCTCAAGAGCAGTGTGTACATTGATAGACTGCAAACCTTATTGGAATTAAAAACTAATATCAGACAAGAAATTGCACGGATTCAACCTGATCTACTTCGTCGAGCGATGGAAAGTTTTCGGTCAAGATTAGAAGAATGTTAACAAAGAAATAACTTGCAGTTTGAGTGGTGTAAAATGGCATGCTTTACTCGACTCAAATCTGTAAAAAAAAATTCTGATAATAAATGTTTCGTGAAAAAATTGGATACTTTTAATTTTCCTGCGTCACTGGTTATCCAAAAAGTAACAGTGGCTCAAAAAATCATTAGCAAATGTGGCTCCAGATTAAATATGACAAACGGGTAGGTAGGTAACTGCTGGGAGAGCAACATCATAGTGAATGTCTTTCATCCAACCATTGAACCACTCATCACGTTTGCCATAAACCTCACAAATTTTAAGGTCGATTTCAGCCAGTTTAATGTTTTTCGCATTTTGAAAACAAATCATCTCTGTGTGCATACAATCATGACTGCAGCACTACAGTAGCAATATTTAAAAATGGAACTTACTTTCTGGATAACACTCGTGAAATAATACCGAAAGAAGTATTGAGAAATGTATTAGTGTTTTTAATTAGCAAATATGAATTGCAATTCTAGCAACGGCCTGCATTTATTCTTTATCGAATATTAATAAAAAGTATTATTTTTTTTAATATTTTAGTCAGAACACAGGACGATGTCAGCTTTTGTTTTGGCTTGTATTGTACATAATTATCCTACTGGACAGGTAATGGCTAAATATATATTATACAATTTATATTATAAAGAAACGTTTTCATGTTTCAAAATCGATTTCATATTTCAGGAGGCTGCTCGTCAAGGAAATCTGATCTCGATATGCTTAGAACAACTGACAGACGGCAATCCACTTCTTCGTCAGTGGCTTGCAATTTGTTTAGGGAGGGTTTGGATGAATTTTGAAACAGCACGGTGGTGTGGTGTTCGTGATTCTGCTCATGAGAAACTATATCCTTTGCTTACGGATGAAGTGCCCGAGGTTAGTAAACCAACCTTAATTTCTTTTTTATTTTGTAAATGATACACGGCATGTTGCTTTGATCCCTCTGGGATTTCGAAGCTTAGTAGCCCATGGACCTAACCACGTACATGGAAAGGTGAAATGCAGTGTCGTAGCAGGTATAAATGACACCCCCCGCCCAGCAATTTCGTCCTCGCAGTGCACTCCCTAGCTATGCCACTGGTGGTATGTTGATGAACATGGTAAATACCCAAGTCTTTACCTACCTTACAAATGTAACCAGTTCATATGCCCAGGTGAGACATGTCTCTAGTATTGTTGTGTTAGCAGTGGTACTCTGGTGGTCTTCTGCTATCAGAACCCACAAATGTTAAAGCTTGCTGCACGGATTTGCCAGATAGGGGTCTGGAAGATTAATGTGGTGATGATTTCGTGCACATTAGTTTCTCAGTTAGACTGGATAATTCTAGCCAGACACCATTCAGGGATCGGCGTTAGTTTCTTTTCTAGGTTTTAGCCTCTTATTTTTGATCTTCTCTCTAAAAGTATCTTTTTCAGGAATTTAGTCTACAAAGTCACTTCTTTTAAACATCTAGAACCATTTTCGTTATAAAAAAAAATCGAAAGCTCAATTCTTTGAGATCGAAAGTGGAAGTGAGAAAGATTCAGAACGCATTCACATCGCATAGCAACTATCAGAAGACCATCTTAGGGAACGTTCATAAACCACATGGTCAATTTTGGGAGGAGAGGGAGGTTCAGACCAACTTTGATCTGATGAGCTTCAAACGAAACTAGCTTGTATTTATTATACATAACAATAAAATACATAGTGTATTTAACAAATGTAAATATTGTAGAATGTTGAATTCGAAATAGCATGCCCCATGCTTCTGGCACCACAATATGATGGCACGTTCGAACTCTTATACAGGGTGCGGCAGGTATTTGAGAACAAAACGAAGCAGACACTTAAGATACCACAGAGCCTTTGATACAAGTTACTTTTTTGTACAAAGGACTACAAAATACATATTGTTTTTCAATTAAACCACCGTCCGCCGCAATGACAGCCTCCACATGCTGTCGGAACCGCTGGCAGGCAGCAATGAGGTGGGTCTTCTGGATTTCTGCCATTGCCTCCACAATAGCTGGCCTAAGAGCTTCAACTTGTCATGTGGATGCTTGTTGGACTCCCTCTCACCGACGCCCCAGACGTAATAGTCCAAAGGATTGAGATCAGAGGAGCTGGGGGGGGGGCCACATGTTGGGTGCTGTGGGCCTTATGACTTGAAGCAGAGTCCTGTTTAAAACAAACGTCCTACCATGTGCTACAGCAGTAATCCAGAGCTTCACAACTCTTGCCAAGACACCGGAAGAAATGTGGAGGCATCACGTCGCCTTCACTGCTCACGATGCCCAGAACCATCACTGCAGCTGGAAATTTCGTATGCATGGCAGTTAGAAGTTCCTGGAAGGTTTGACACAGCTATTGACCTTCGGGTCTTGCACGAAGTTTTTCTCATCGGAGAAGAACCACAGCATTTCTGGCTCCTCTGGATGCTTCAGCTTGTTGAGGAGGCGTTTGGAGCTGTTCAGTCAATTCATCTTGGTTGTCTCGATGAACTGTCCCCTCCCCAACCTTGCAAGGGAGGTCTTCATGCACCACACGTCGAATGGTCGCCTCATTAACCTGCAGCTCCCTCCTGAGTGCCCTTATGGACTTCCCAAGGTCCTCATTGATTGCAGCTTGGACAGAACGGATGAATTTCTGGCGCCCTGATACGATCCGAGCGCCGACAATGTCGTTTCCTCTGTGAAACGGTTGGCACATCACCACTGGCAGCGTCCAGTTCTCCCCGAACTTTGAACACGAACAAACAGGCAACTTTCAGGAATGCAGCAATCTCGGAGTCGGAGTGTCCTGCAGCCAAGGAGATGGTGACAGCATGTCGCTTCATTTCCTGGGTTATCTTTAGATCCGCCATGTTTATCTGCCTCGTTTCAGAATTGTTAAATAGTAGATGTGTTGACTATTATGTCATACTCAGGTGTTCTCAAATACCTGCCGCACCCTGTAGATCTTGTTGCCTTGACAAAATCACAGTGATAGGGATGCAAATAGATAAAGCCTATGTAGGTGCAGCCATTATGTGCTATTCTGGATTAATCCATAGCGCAATGTGTAAGTGAAAACACTTTTCATTTTGTTTACTGCTAACCCATACTTTTGGCCCTTCAATTATCCCATCCCATCTGTTTCCTCTTTTCTGCCTGTTGTGTGTTCACATGTCTGAATATTATAATAATGAAGCAAATCAAAGAGTAAAAATATTAATTAATTATAATAAATTGATATTTGGTCAACCATTTGTCTATAGTTTGTTGTATTTAGATCCTATTAAAGCTTTTATGTTGATTAGGAGCAGGTTGAGAATGCAAAAACGTTTCGTTATATCGGGGTTTTCATTGCAAGTTATGACGAAAAATTTCGTTTTTTCATTATACAGAGTGTATAAGCGATAGTGCAAGAGCTTCGTTCTTTGGATTCGAAAAACCAGATTGTTTACTGCAAATGGTTTAAGATTTTAAGTGCAAGAGTTTTAGGTGCCAGAATGTTACTGCATGAAGTTGAACTTCACGCCCCATCAGCCAGTTTTAGACTTATGGTACATACAGCTTGTCTAGCGAAACAGGTTTACATGATCATACACAGTTGTTTTCTTTGGTATAGGAGCATCAGGAAACTTCCTTTGAAAGCACTGAATGCAACGTTTGTACGATTTTTCTGCAAAATAAGCTTCTAACAAAGCAACTCTGTTCTGGCGTGAGAAAAATGACTGACATAACGTCACTTCTCACGCATGCAAAAGCATCATGTCACGTGGCACTCTCGCATTGTGGAATGCGTTCCCAAGGTCACATACAACAACCACAAGAAGCATTACTCAGATATTTTTTATGGTTTTGTAGCAAAAATTTTTTAAACTTTGAGTTCAGGGACTTTTGACTCGCCCTGTATTAGAGTTCGCTATAGCCAAACTCTTTTACACTGAGTTCTGTGGGGTGTTGGAGGAGGGGTGATTGGGAGTTTATAAACTCTTCATTCAATGAGGTTCGGCCTGTTATTTTGTACACTGATATTTTTAATTTTATTAATTTTATGCTTGCATATAATAGGTTAGAGCAGCTGCTGTATTTGCTTTGGGGACGTTCATGAGCAGTGTCACGGAGAGAAGCGATCATGCAAATACCATTGATCACAGCATAGCAATGATGCTGGCCAATGTTGTAGGATGTGATGGTAGTCCTATTGTTCGCCAGGTAGGTTATTACTGTTTTCTGAATTTTTATTGTTGTAAAAATTAAACTTTTTTTTTCCCTTTTTAAACAAATGAATTGCATTGTTACGTGTTTTAATTTAATGTAATTCCCACTGTTTTGTTTTCATTTTCTTTTTTCCCATTTGTTTTACTTTGCTGAGTTCGTTCAGAATCAGTCAAGTTATCCAAAGTGATGATGAGAGACTTGTTTTGTCATATGATGTCTCCATGGCTTATCTTTGATCGGTCTTCCTTCCTTTTGAGTCCTTTCCTTTTCTCATGGCTTGATCCCGGGCCTTTGTATTGCTTAACCTTTTCTTATGTTTATTGATTTCAGTGATTTTTATTTAATATATTGTCTGATTATATACATTTTGATCTGTAGGAACTGGTTGTTGCTTTGCATTGGCTTGTACTCATGTTTGAAAACCAGTTTGTTGCTGTTGCCTACCAGTATATGGAAGATGAGAAACAGAAAGAAAGCACTCATACTCCCGGTATGCAATTAGATTTTTATGATTATTTTGAAAGGAACAAGGCAGAGTTGAAGGATAATTTTAATACGGCGATAAAAAGTCATGGCAAAATACACTTTTTGACAAAAAAAATTCGTGCTCCGAGAAGGAAGTATGCAATTGATACCGAAATTGGTATGTGGAATGTACGAGGAAAAGTCCGCTTATATTAATTTCATAGCATGATCCCATCCCCAAAATAGGTTCAATTATTGGGGAAGTATAGAGGCCCGGATTCACAAAAATGTAGTTATTAACGACGTCGTACAGTAACATTGTCGGTAAATTTTGCAAGTTTACGATTTGTCTTAAATGCAATTCACAATACGCGTCGTTTGGCTTCTTAAACATAATGACAAGAAAATAATAGTCTGATTTCGAGAGTATGGAAATGACGTCTTTGTTTGCATGAAAACAGCCAATAAGAATCCCAACTACAGCGCAATTAAGGAAAATGAAGAAAAAGCGAAAGCAAAATTAACTTCTTCAGAATTGCACTTGATTATGAAAAAAAAAATAAAAGAACTCTTGCTAGAAATTGTCAAGTGCTCAAAAATTGAAATTATTTTTATGAAATTTATTCGAAACTCAATACCTTTAGGCCGGGGGGGACGAGTTCGCCGATTTGCTCTTCCCTTTATATATCGACTGAGCCTCTCGAGCGATTGAAAAATCACATCCCTAGAAAATCCACAGTATCGAATATGTTTGATTACTGATATTTCACGATAATCAAAACATCAGAATACGACGTCTTTCTTCGTCGCGTGTAAGCCTTCCTCCATTTTAAACTTTCTGTAACGACGCTATAGCGACAGCTCTGAGCTGTCGTTATTTAACAACGCTAATTAACGACGTTTTTGTTTACGGCAGGTTTTGTGAATAGCAATAAACATTGTTAGACACCGTAACGAAGCTTTTGTGAATCTGGGCCAGAATTAGCTAATTTTGAATATTTTTAATCATAATAATCGTCATCAATTTAATTTTTGTTGGCAAAAGTTCCCAACAAAGCATTGTCTGCCATCTTGGCTTTCAGGAAAAAATTGCTGACTTGTGGAGGGACGGCTGTATTTTGTTGAAATTTTTAAGTCCCAGGAGGTTCTATTATTATGGGGTTCCAAAATGTAACCTTCACACTCACCCTGACACGATCACGGGTTCTTGGGACTTGTCAAGGATTTAGTCATGACACATTTAAATTAATGTACCATTAACACCTAGAGTTTTTGTTGCCATTATTTATTCGTCATATTCTAATTTGCTACAACAAATTATTCGAAAATCAGTAAATTGTATTTATTGGGGGCCCCTACTAAACTAATCTGCAACCTTTCCTTAACCATAACATACTTCGTCCCCTTGGCAGTGTTCTCTCACTACTAACCTGCCTGTGGCTTTACAAGGTTCGCTTATAAAAATTTGAGATTGTCATCACCAGGCACATACCTATCACTGGTGCCCCAGAGTCAGTTAACGGAATGTGATTGTGTTCCACTATGACTTATTATATTATCGTCTACGTACAGGAAAACGTCAGGTGCACCTTTTTTTTTTTAACAATTAGAAGGGAGGCCACATTAACCCTGCCAAGCATAGCCCAATAATCACCATTCCTATAATTAATACTCAAGAGGAGCCACCAGTGCTTAAAATGACAAAATACTGCCCAAATTATACTCCACAATATTAACTATTAACAGCAGAACTCTTGTGCCACCTCACACTCATAAAACATTTTACTAGCTAGTTAAGTATAACTAACATTCTAAATAAAACTTGATTCCATAAGGATGACTTTTCTTTAATTCAGTTAAAAACTGATCACAATTATTAGTGTCTATCATTCCTCAGATATGCTTCTGCATTCTCCTAATCGGGGTTAAAAATCGCTAGTTCGATTGTTTGAATGAACGAATTTTCTTTGACAATATTCCCGGGGTCCCGTCAAAATAAACAATGCAACACTCACCAATCTTCTCTTCTAAAACGCCCCATGATGACGATAGTTAGCTATTTTAGCTTCACTGCAATCTTATTCTTTCTTATTTACATTTATATTCCACAAAGGACAAAACTTTAAAAATGCAACAATCTCCTAATGAGTTAGCATCACAGAGATTCTGAGAATCTCCTCTCTCTCAACAATGCTAAACCATTAAGGAAACTTATTGTTGGCGATCAATCTTAAAAGTTCGCTAAAAGGAATTGAATCTTATTATTACAAACACGGAATTATTAATAAAATAATACTCATTATAAAATACTAAACAAAAAAAACAAATAATGAAAATAATGGCAACAACGACCATAATACAACAACTGACATCACATGTCACACTTTATAAGGATAGCATTTTTTGCATTGAAAAAATATTGTTAGCATAGAACTGTCTATTTTACGGTTTTAGTAAATTTGATATGTATTTGTTACTCGTGGGGGGGGGGGGGGCAGCAAAGTGTAAGGACTGCCCTGGTCAGCCTAAGCTCCAGCTACACTGCTGGCTCCAGGTGCTTCTAAAGGGATTGAAACACAGCCACTCATATAATGTCCTCAACATTGTGACATAGAGGATTACCAGAGGGGGGAGGCTGCCTTTCAAACAAAATAACACCCCAGATCATGGCTCATGTTTTCATGGGATGCGATAAGATCGAAGTCATGGACTCTCTGGGCCAAGTCTAGACATGTTTGCACAATCATTTGTATGTGAAATTGTTACGATCGGTTGTACAGTGCTCCCTCTATATAATGGGATTCTACATAACGCCAAATTTGTAATTGCAAGTCCATATAACGGAAAAATAAGAACTGAAAATAAGAACGGAAAAAAAGTTTTTTCCGGAAAATAAGAACTGCAGACATGAATGAGTTTGCAATTTTTATTTTCCGGAAAAAAACTTCGTTATATGGACTTGCAATTATGTAGAGTTATAAACTTGGCTTTATGTAGAGTGCCGTTACATAGAGGGGGCACTGTATTAAGATTATTTTTTTGACTCTCTCTTGTATTTTATCAATTTAAATTTACGTCTACTTTAATAACTTCTTAGGAGATTGAAATTTGATAATTATCATCACAAGATAGGGGTGGCATAGAATGAGGTGGATAGTTTGGCTAACATTTTGATGCTTTGGAGGATGTGGGCAGAGGTCCAACCCCTTCCTGCATATATCCATAGCTAGTTTGATAATTGTGATAAAATTTCGAACTATTTTTGTAATCAAATTCATGTTCATAAAATATTTTATTGCTTAAATCTGAATTATTATTTACCGTATACACTCTTGTATAAGTCAACCTGCAAAAGTGGAAAAACGTGCATGACTCGAGCATAAGTTGAGGCAAAAAGAGGAAATTTGATAAACACTTGAGAGGAAAAAAATATTTTATATAACACAACTATTACAAGACTATATGACTTCATTGTCAGTCTTGTATTCATCATGCATGTGGTCTCATATTCGTCATCCACATTGTCTTTAGCCTCAGTTTCATCGGCCTTACTTTCCTCATCGGAATCTTTATATAGCCTATCATCCTCAGTTCCATGTAATGTGTTACTAATGCTGCATTTCAAAACTGAATGGCGAACCATTTCCGTGGGAATGCTATCCCATGCATCTTTAACCCAGTCCATGACAAGTTGAATATCCGGCTTTGCCAAATTTCTGCCTTTAGTAACATGCTCTTACATATAATTCAAGTATTGTGCTGTTTGCATGCTGACTCAAGATAACTTAGGAAATGAAACTCGCTCACAGTTGAAACTCCACTTATAAGAGCCCCCCCCCCCCCCTGTTTTTAAGAACGATAAGTCGAATGTGCTTTTTTGTCGTTTTTTGATTTAAAAAAGAAAAAAAATATTTGTGTGTCGCGGGACTTCCCACTGAAGTGAAATTTCAAGTGCATGATAATAGTCAGTGGAAAAACATTGGATGATGTAATCAGTGAAAAGGATTAGTTATAACAATAATAATTAAAAACACAATCATTTAAAACATGAAAGATTTATTTAAAAAAATCAAAGTATTTTATACAAATACAAGTTCAGAATCTAACACAGTACAATGTTTTATTTTAAATGTTCAAATTGTTACAAAAGCTTTAGAGAAATATTAATAATGTTTTATTATACACTTTATTATACAATAAAATAAAATGTGGTACTTTTGATATTGAAATGAGGTCTCACAATACAATTAATCAAAAAATTATTAATGGGGGAAAAAAGTTGAAAATGCGAGTTACTGGATTTGCAGAAGGATGTTAACCAGGATTTTTCCCGGTTTCCCGGTGGTTCAATCTGCCGCTGTCGATGAATGCTCACGCTCGATCGCTATCGGAGTGAATTTTTAATTACTAGGATGTGCATTCATCGATAAATTCATCAATAATATAAATCAGGGAATACGTTGCCTCTACTCATTTTATATTGTTGAGAGAAACGATATGAAGTAGGCCTAAAATCGTGGGTAGAAGAATTTTTTTTTTTTTTTTTTTTTTTTTTTTTTTAACTTTTTGGAAAATCTCCGACAATTACGCCGCGACGTTACTGCCGAAAATTGCGGTATTTAACTTTCAAATTTTAAACTCAATTTTATCGATGAAGGCAAAG
>JAHWFO010045454.1:6508950-6555137 GCA_023313115.1 Rhysida immarginata | reverse complement strand
GTGCTCCCTCTATATAACGCCAAATTTATAATGGCAAGTCCATATAACGAAGTTTTTTTTTCCGGAAAATAAATGAATGAATCTGCAGTTTTTATTTTCTGGAAAAAAACTTTGTGGACTTGCCGTTATAAATTTGGCGTTATATAGAGGGAGCACTGTACATGCCTATACTGTTAAGTGTCATTTTAAAAAATGATTAAAAGACAAATCAAAGTATTTTGCGTTATGTAACTAGTTACAAATTTTGCCACAAGGTGGCGTTGCTGACTGAAAAACTAAATGTCGATGTACTTCACTAGCAGAAAATAGTACAACCCAAACAGAAAAAGGATGTTAACTGACTTTTTTTTTTTTTTTCTACTGCAAACAAGCATCTGCCTTGTATTATCACAGCATGAACTCACTCAAGAACGTTAACTGAAAAGTAGACGTTCTTTCTCTATTACTATAGCAGATTGCTTCCAGCGCCCTCTCCGGGAAAAATTTGTAACTAGTTTTAATAAAATGTATTTTTCAAAATGTATTGCTTTTCTAATAAAAATGCAGTAAGTGGTGCATTTTTATCTCAAACCTTGTTTCAATTATTTATGTTCAAAATGGGTCAGTCATTTATTGGACACCCTGTAGTATGTTGGCGGGGAGTATGTTGAGCATCCCACATGTTGTGGATGAAGTTTAATGATAAATAATGTTATGAAAAATACTATTGTAAATTGTTTTCGAACAGCCTTCGTGGTTTATCATTTTTGTATGATACTGCTTAAAGCAGGAGTCTAAAACTCAAAATGCAACAGGGGACCAGAAGGTTAAATGTGTATGTGATGAAAGCTATTTTCAAAGCGTTAAATTTCTGAATAGTAAACATTTTATTCCAAACAATTTGGAATTTTCCTTTAAAAGAATATGATGTAGCACAAGAACAAAGTAATTTATGATGTTGGTAAACAGTCTTAAAAAATATTATTTTATTAATTAGTCTACTGAAGAATCTGACGATCAAGGACATTTACGAACTGCCTTAATATCAACAGAGTTTGTAGAATGGAATTGCAAATATTTTGCTCAATCAGTAATGAAGGTAAGTACTCCTCTTGAAGTCTATTTTTCCTTTTTTTTTAATAAAAATATTTGTAATTATATACACTGAAGTGCCAAAAGTTATCGGAGTCTCGTATACAAATTTTCAGGTGCCACTTGCATCATGTAAAAGGTAGAGTGGTATCAATTCGACTGTTAGCAGTCATGTGAAATGTCTCATAACGTGAGTATGGCTACACGACAAGAATTATCAGTGTTTAAATGTTATGTCCAGCTGCGTGGTGACCATTTGCAGTCCTTCATGTGCCCTAACAATGGCGGGATGTTCCAGGAGGACAATGAGCCATGTTGCTGGGCCAACATGACTGCGATTGGTTTGAGGACCATTCTGAACAATTCTATTGAATGAATTGGCCACCTCAATTACCACACATTAACCCCATCAAACATATTTGGGATATTATCGAATGATCCATTCGTACACAGGCCATAGCCAGGGTGTTATCTTGGGGGGTCGATTTTCAAGAATTCCACTGAGTCAGACCTTTTTCCATAATGGGTTGGTCGTCGACCCCCCCCCCCCTCCCCCTTCCCGACTCGGGCCTGGTACACAAGAGCCTGCACCTGCAATACTCACACAATTATGGGCGGCTATCGAGACTGCATAGCTGAACATCTCTTTTTTGTGGAAGGATTTCTGCTGACTGGTAGAATCCGTGCCACGTCGAGTTGGGCAAAGGAAGTTCTTCACAATATCAAATGTGTTCCATGACTTTTGACACTTCAGTGTATAGGGTTTGTATAAAAAATATCTGGAACAATTTTTTCCTGTGACATGATTGTAGTTTGCAATGCACTAGCACCAAGTGTGAGTGTTAGTGTGGGAGTATGACCTTCAAAACGCGCCAAGCGTCAGTTGCGTGCGAGCATTTGTTCAGGCTAGATCAAAGTTTTAGTGGACCCCTGTCGAGTGACTCAGTGCAAGCTCAAAATGAAGCAAACAATTGAACAGCAGTACGCCATCAAATTTTGTGTTGGGCTGGGGAAATTGGATACCGAGACGTTGAGCATGATTCGCCAAGTGTTCCATTCAAAGATGGCGGAGAGAGTATGGAGGACGAACCCTGCGCTCGACGGCCGTCGACATCAAGAACCGACAACAACGTGCAACGTGTGTGTGAAGTGCTGAATTCAGACCGGGTGAGGCCAGAAATTGGAAATTGCATCACGACAATGCACCCAGCCACACCTGCTCCAAGGTGACCAACTGCCTGACACAAAACGGCGTCACGACGATTCCCCAACCCCCTTACAGTCCCAACTTGGTCCCAGCAGTCTTTTCCCTATAACCAAAAGTGAAATCCTCCCTCAAAGGACACCAACATGGGACCCTAAGTGCCATCAAAGAAGTTTGCATTCGTACCCTTAAGGACCTTCTGGAATTTTAAGGTTTTATAGCAATATTTGAAATAAATCTCGTATTTTTCCAAAACTTTTCCCAATACTTTTTATACATACCCTGTATAATTATAATATAATTAATAAAGAAGGTTAGAATAGAAAGTTTAACTCTGTTTGATACTGATATTTGATTACATACTCATTGTATGATAATTTTGTATATCCTTGCTTAAAAAACTAATCTTCGTTTTCTGTTTTTCTGGTTTTACGTTACACTTGTATGTTTATAAATAAAAAATTTTGTCCCCTTTTGCAACAACTCAAATATTGGATGTTTAATAACATTTGTTTGGGTTTGTACATAATACCAAATGTATGACTGCAGCTGCTACATAGATAACATGAGACTGCGGATACTTCCCATTAGGTGGAACACTTAATGCTGAGACTGCGATTGGTCACTTGTGACATGTTCTGGCAAACTATTGTCTTTTGTCTGCCAGTAAAGTCTCAGCTTGCCATTGAGAATGAAGGCATAGCCTAGGAATGAGGGCATCTCCTATCTTGGATCATTTTTTTCTGTTAAAGGTTTTACCTTTTCTATAGGCAAGTCAACATCATGGTTCCTTCTTTATTTTTAGTAAAGGGGTGGTCTATTTAAGACAATAATAATATCAAGACGATGCAGTAATGATGCTTTATAATGTAGTATTTTTTGCTTTAAGATGATAGAGAAAACATGTGCAAATGGCTAAATTTCTCATTATTTACGATCGTAGCTACCTGAAGATAATGATCCAGAAAGTGTTGCGCATCAGGAACGAGAGTGGCGTTTTTTACGGAATGCGAAAGTTCGGCGGCAAGGTGAAGAGGAACAGAAAAAAGCTGGTATGAGCATATAGAGTTTATACAAATATATCTATTAAAGATTATAACCAAACAACAAAATTTCCAAGTCCCTCTTTCTGGATGTCTTTATTTTAATATTTGGTATAATGATATCTGAATTTCTTTTTTTTTTCCTAGCTTATGGAAGATTGGATGATCAAGTATTTATTAACCGTAATGCAAACATGCCATCTGTACTTAAATTGCATCCATATGAATCAATACTTTCAGTTAGTGATCGGGACAATTATATAAGGTAGCTCATAAATGTCTAGTATACTAAAGTGCGTTTCAGAGCAACTTGACTGTATTGGAACAGTTATGCAACCTTTTCACGCCCTGATGTGACGTCGCATAGAAAAGTAGTGCGGCGTAAGTTGTTGTGATTGGTGAGAGTTACATCTTTGCAAGGAAGCCATCCTCAGCCATAACAGCGCATTGATATTGGATCAACTTCATGTTATTCAGTCCCGTAACTGTTCTAATACAGTCAAGTTGCTCTGAAACGCACTATAATACTTATCTTGAATTGTAAATCATTAAAGGGTGGGGGGGAGCAGCTAAGTCATATTTAGGCCTTGTCTAGAAAGCGGCCTGTTTGCGGCAAATGCTCTTATCCCAACCCGTCTTAAAAGTGGCTACGAGGAGTGCATAGTCAAAAACATAGTCCCAGCCCTGTTTTCGATCATACCAGCAGCCTATATGTGATCTCAGCCAAGGGGAGTCTCTAATTTATTTCACGTTGTTTGTAACATTGACAACAAACAACCATTCATTTGGGAGTGATCACTTGAAATAGATGAACATGTAAAATATCTAAGTATTAAGAGTGTAACTTCTCACCATACGGGCAATAGACCTTTTCTGTGATACTTGAGTTCGAATTGGTGGCAGGTATGAGATCTACACCCTGAGGAAAACAAAGCAGGGCTGTAATGACTTTTCTATGAAAACTGATATAACATGCCAATTAATTGTTCGGTTTCGTTACGTTTAAATTGGAAAGGGAAAAATCCAAATGTCTCAATTCATCATTTTCCAAAAAATGAAGAGGTATAAAAATTAGAAGAGAAAATTTCATTCCAGTTGAAATGACAGATGTAGAAGAAAAGAAGGACGAGACACAAGAATTCTGGAAAAAATAACAATCAAAATGAACACGAGTGGTAAGACCCTGGAAAAAACCCTTATAGGAGCATTCCGCTTATAATAGGCACTTTCATTTCTCGAGAGTAACTGTATTTTGTATTGTAAATTCCGTCTATAAGAGTAAATTTTCGATTTTACAACGGTCCTTTTATAGGCAGTTTCCTTGTAGAGATTCTCTTTACAATTTCTGTTAGTTTTATTCCTATGTGTTATTTATTGCACTCTTTTCACTGCTGTTACCATCTTCCATTGGTCCTTGTTCTTGTCCTGCCCCAGCACATTTTCCCTTGCATTATGTTCTCACTATTGCATCTTTTTCACATCCCATTGGCTTCGATCTTGTCCTGTTTCAGTACGTATTCTATTTCATTTCCAGGCTTTGCAGTGGTTCCCTTCTGTTCTCCCTACCCGATACTTTCTTTCCTGCCCCTGCCCCCTTACTTTATCTGTATATAAGACGTCTCCTATTCCCCTATTATTACTTTCACTCTTTGCTTTGACAAAGGATAGCCTCTATTCGAAACTTCAGCTTTTTTCCAGGTTTTATCACCCGTAGAAAGTAGTTTCGTTTGCTCTACCCAGTGTTCTCCCCAGAAAATTTTATCAGGTGGGTGGAATGATAAAACAGCCGGGCAGACAAAATTAAAACAAATGAAATATTATGCAGTTGCCGGCAGTTTTTTTGTGTGCAGTTTTTGTATTAAAACATTCAAAAGGGCCTGGGGAGAACCCTGGCTCTACCCATTTTAACCCTTCAGACTTCTGGCCTCATCAACATACAAAACCGAAGTTATTGAAATCAGAAAAGTTACAGAAATGTACTGTGCTTGGTTCTATAAGCACACCCTTCATGGAGTTGTTTTCGTCGTGGCGTAACACTGCTGATTGCCAACAGATGGCGAATCGTCGCATGCATGCTCAGTTTTTTATCCCGGAAAAGGTCTATTATACCTGCACCATCAGTAACAAGTAAAAAAAAAAAATAAAAAAAAAAAAGTAGCCCTCGTATATTGGCCATTTTATAAATTAAGTTTTCCATTTAGTTATTAAAATTTTTAAAAATGAAATTTTCACATGAGAAATTCAAAGATTTAAAATATTATTGTTTGAACGGCTTCTCCTTATCTCCGACCTACTTTGCTTTGATCATTTTATCATTTAATTCTTTCTTTGAACCTGTTTTCTCACTTATTAATGTGATTTTAATTTCAGTGTTTGGGATTGGGAACAAGGAGCCAGGCTTAGTTTTTTTTCGAATAATAACCCTAAAACGACACGAATAACTTCAATGGAATACATAAATGGACACGACGTTAGCCTTTTGATGCTAGGCTCAGGTATCCATTTATAATTCACTATAATAATAATAATAATAATAATAATAATAATAGAAATAGTAAATCTTTTATCAGCAATCTCCGTGCTGATACAAAATTAATGAAGCTTCTAAAATATTTTTAAGATGACGGTGCCATACGAGTATGGAAAAATTATGCCAGTGATGAAGCTAATGAGATAGAATTAGTCACTGCATGGCAAGCATTAAGTGAAATGCTTCCTTCAACTAGAGGTTAGTAATCAATATTTTTTTCATCCTTTGTTGTTATCCTAGTGTCCACAGGATATCCTTTTGGCTGTTCTATTAATGCTTGAGTAATTAATTTAAATTTGTAAGTTCATGACTGAAACATTTACTCCTCATCAAAAATATCAGAGGACCCTAATGTCACCATTAAAGGCTTTGCAAAACGTACAGTTTTGATAGGTTGTTGATGTTAAGCCACATTTTGAAGTTGACTGCACGCAAGATCAGTGCAAGTGTAAAGGCTTCACAGAAGACTTTGTGGAAGCTGATCCCAGAAGATCACGACTTATCTCAGAACATTACACTGCTCAACACTGATTTTATTACCAATGATATGCCAGTGACTTTAAGCTAATTTCGTGCTGCTGATTTCGAATCTGGTAGTGTATTATTTTTGTAAGATTGGGTCTAGTTTTCGAGATAAAGTGAAAATTACGGTATTGGCTCAAATCTGAGCCGACCTTTTTATCCCAAAAATGAAGTCACAAAGCTAATCCTCAGCTTCGATTCAAGACCGACTCAAATGAACCCCCTCCACCAACTCAATGCAGTTAAATGACAGTCTCATCCAGTTATCTCCGATTTAACTTGCCATTTAAAATCAATTACATATCATTTCAAAATAGTAATCAATCAAATTGTGTTAATTTAAGATAGACAGCACAATATAACTTTCGGGAGAGCTAACTTTTTTTGCAAACTTTATTTTTTTTTTTTTAATTGACGAAATAAAATTTAAACAAAAAACTAGTCTTAAAAAAAGAGAGAAAGGAATCGGAATGTAATTTAAAAAAAAAAAAGAGAAAGAATCAAATGAAACTTTAGTCACAACTTTGAGTGAATAAATAAACTGAATGTGTTTTTTTAATATTTGTAATATTATACTTTTGGTAAATATTTACAATACTTTAATTTTTGTATAAGTAATATTCACAATTCTTTTTTTTTTTTTTTTTTTTTTCAAAACAAAATATTTTATTGAATTAATTATTTGTGGAGTTGTTTTATTAAATTTTTTTAAATAACTAAACTTGTTTTTCATATAAAAATTTTTTCCTCCAAAACACCATGAAAATTAAAGGGTCAGCTTAGATTCGAGCCAATACGATCAGGGCTGCTCAACCTCTTTTATGACCATCCTTTTTCATTGGATCAATGCTGCGATCTATTGAAACACTGGGAATAAAATTTGCTATCTACCAACAGTGAGCTATAACACTATAGCCTCACTTTTCTTGTTTCAACAACACCACAGAACATCTTTACTAGGTAGTGTAAATGATCAGAATAAAGTACGAAATAGTCAGTTGAGGCAATTCATTGCTAAGGGTCTTAAAAACGAATCCGTTTAAAATCAAGCAATGTAATATTATATAGAGGTTATCTTATGTAAATTCTTCAGTAAATACAATGACCAAGCAAAAATGGTAAGGATTGACCTTTTTTTTTTTTTTTTTTTTTTTCCCCTCTTTTACTTTTATCTTAAGGTTCAGGCCTTGTAACTGAATGGGATCAGGAATCATGTTTGCTGTATACATCGGGAGATGTAAGAATTATTCGTATTTGGGATGCTGAACGAGAAATAAAGTGTCAGGTATTTTATAAACTAGAGTTTCATTAAATAATATTAAGGCAGTAAATTGGTCACCGTACTTTTTCTTGAGCTTTCTTAAGATGGGTTTTACATGAAATGAATGGTTAGGAACAAGAAGGGTACTTTATGGACATAATATGAAAGAAGAGTCTTTTTTAATTTGGAATTGGCAGATCTGAGCCTTTCTGAATTATAGAATTTCTTTTTTTCATTTATAAATTATCATAATTAATAATAGATAGAGGGGCACATTATCCATTTAGTCATGTCTAGAAAGTCACTTCAAGATGACTACTTGAATCCCAAGTCACATGCTATGGGTCGTGTCTGGTTGCTTGTAGTCGCGGGGCTTTTGGACGGACTCTGTCATTTTTACATGGCAAAGTTCACCTTATGCGTTAAAAAATGTATATCATTGACACTAGAATTATAATTTTTCCTTGTCATTTGTTAATTTTCAAGCATGTGTGCATGTTATAAATAAAATTGGCCCATCTACATCGTAATGGCCAGTGCCGCCAATAGTTTTGTGTATTAACGAACTCTAAACTATCAAACAGCCAAAGCATATACGAGGTCTGTTCAAAAAAAAAAAAAAAAAAGACCTGATTTTTGCCATAGCAAATTAAATCATCGTTCCTGTTAGTGATGCCACCTTCCTTTATTTGTTGGTGATCTACTATTGCTGAAGTGAATTCATGCAGTCACCATTCTGCTAAGTGAAGATGGACTGACTTATGGAAAAACAAGAGGTGGGTCTCGCACCATGACAATGTATGTGGCCAATTTTTGGCTACTAAAGAAGTCGCCGTTCGTCTGCACCCTCCATACTCTTCAGATTTGGCCTCAGCAGATTTTTTTTCCTCTTTCCAAAGTAGAGACGAGTGATTTCATATGTTGTCGTGATGCAAAACGCAGTTCTTGCCTTTCCACAGCTCAGTCCATCTTCACTTAGCAGAATGTTGATCGCATGAGTTCATTTTGGCATCTGTAGATCACCAACGGATAAAGATGGAATGATGCAATAAACAGCATTTGTTACCAAAAGTTGCCACTAGGTGGTGCTATTTACAGGAACTCAATCAGTGCAGTGGTTCATTTGCTATGGCAAAACTCTTGTCTTTATTGAACAGACCTCATTTCTGTATTTTATTATGATTATTCGTTTCCGTATTTTACTAAAGGATATACCAACTGGAGCCGATAGCTGTGTCACAAGTCTTTCGTGTGATACAATGGGTCAGTACCTCTTAGTAGCTGGCTGTGGCGATGGATCCGTTAGGTTATATGACAGACGCTTACCCCCTAACGAAAGGTGTGATTTATCTTCTCTCGTTAAGAGATCCCTTTTCCCAGCCAACATTAAACGAATAATTTTATTAATCTTTGTTCCAACAGTCGTATAATGACCTTCAGAGAACATTCAGGCTGGGTTGTCAATGTTCATGTTCAGAAAAAGCATGATGTTGCAGGGAAAATAGTGAGTGGCAGGTACACTGTTCGCCATAAGTTTGTCATTTATTTGTAAAGTTGGTTATTTTTCATTCAGTATAAATTTGTTTTAAAGAAATATTCATTGTTTAATTATTATTTAGTGTTGCAGGTGATGTCCGTTTTTGGGACATTAGGAACAGTGCATCAATAATGACTCATTTAGCCGCTCATGGTATGACTGCTATGTCTGTTCATTCAATGGCTGAAGTCTTTGCATGGTAGGAATAAATTGCTCTTTAGATAGATAATTATCCGTATATATTGAAAATTATAAGGGGGGGAACTTGTGAAGCTATCTACAACAATCGTAGGTTTTATGAAAGGGAATAACTCCTCAACCAAGCACTTCCAGTCATATGTTTTTGTGAACTCTTTTACTTGTTTTAGTATGGGGAATCAGTTACTGGAGTTTATTCCTCTGATTTAGATTCACACTCTTCTGCTCTCACAATATATGCACAAAGGGTAAACCGATTATTTTTAATTTTCTTGATTAGCATTAGTTAATTTGGTAGACATATGGGAAAATCCAGTCTTTGTCTCCTGCTTTGTATGTAATTTTTGGCCTGGTCCCCACGAAAATCCTATATCAATAATGTTAAAAAATTCTGGATTTTACGTAATGCGAACCCAAATTTTTCTGTATCCAACGTTTTTATTGCAATGTTTACAGTTGATAATTTTCTTCATATCTTCAGCATGGAACAGTGGTGTATATTTCATTGTTTAGTGAAATGCTTCATCTCGGTATGTAACAGTTTCTCCAGCAGAGTATATAGCGAGAAATGAATTTGTTGAGATAGTAGCTGAATAAAGGCCATAGGTTCCGTTATGCAACAAGATTTTAATACAGATGGAATGCATTTTGGTCTTTGTACATTATCAGCCACTGATGATGGTCAAAGACTGAAACAAATGCATACTGGAATCCATGGCCTTTATTGGATTATGCAGCATAGACCTAAAAACTTCATACGACGTCGATAGCAGTTGATCTTTGTGCCGATTGTGACAAGTATGTCATGACGTCAGAATTCATTGGCTTATCCATTTTGTTTTTAGATGATGAAGATGAAATGGATTAGCGATGGCAGTACTGAGACTGTTGAGAGAAGAGTGCCTTCCTCAAATGAAGCTATGAATGCACTGAAGCTTTTTCCTGTCAAATGAAAATCAACAATTACATCTGCAGTTTTTTTGACTCGTGAAAACGCAGTTTTTGTAAAATTTCTAATCAAAACAAAAAAACAAACGATAAGCATATATCACACATTTTTTCCAATGTTTGTAAAAGAGTTTTCCACTGTTTTTGTTTTATTATTATTATTAGTTTACGCAAGTTTCTAATGCAAGTTTTATTTTTAAATACTGCAGTGCTACACAGGGTGTTTCTGAGGATGGTCTGTACAAACTTTCAGGATGTGTTCCAGGGACCATAACAAGTAGAAAATTTCATATGAACATGGGGTTGAACACATTTTCTTAGAGTTATAACAGTTTGAAGGTGTCATGCAAAAATTAACATTAAAGCGTATAGGAGTTGCAGACCATGTGATTTATTTCTACAGTATAACAGGACAATGCACTAGTTATCAAAGTCAAATGTTATAACAAAGGTGCAAAATGGCCTCTGGTTCTTTGAATTGTCATAACTTCTTCTTCTACTACAGGACGCCTTCAAACTGTTATAACTCTAGAAAGAAGCATTTTTGAGCACATGTTCATATGACCTTTTCTGCATGTTTTGGTCCCTGAATGTTTGTAAGACCATTCAGAAACGTCCTGTATGCAGTTGGGCCCCAATAATTCGAGGTAATTGGGGCTGGACTATACTTCGAATTTAGGAAAATTCTGATTACATGGAAAGATTTACCTTTAGATGGTTTAATCTAAAATACAAAGTGGAATTTTCATTGTTTTTCTTCTACAAGATGAAATACTTGACCATTCAATAAAAGAAAACTTTTCGATTTTGTCCTTATTACGGTGCCACTCTCCCATCATCACTTCACCGACACCATACAGCTCCAAGGTTCTTCAACGTTTCACCATTGTCTAGTCTTTTCAAAGTTTCTAATTTAATTTTAATAATCACAAAGTTTATTTTACCCTTTTCCACTCATCGTCACAAAAATAAAAGCGAAATAGAAACTGAATTATTTTTGTAGATCAGCAACAAGTGGTGTGACCTTGATTCAGCTCGAACTACCGAGCCTCGAATTATTGGGGCTCTACTGTAGTAGAAAAATAATGCCGTAAAATAATGTTTTCCCTTTCACATTCTAAATGTGTTTTCATTTATTCCTAATTTGCTTGAAATGCAGTACTTTTTTATTGATCTCGATTTTACGTTTTTCCACATTATATATGTTTTTTGTTGCCGGGCCGACGAAAAACGTAAACTCGGGATTTTACTGTAAATGGAACAATGTGATCTAAAAATTGAAATTGGGGTTAAGATTGCGATTTATTTTATATTTCAGTGGCTCTGCAAATCAGTTTATTAGCGTTTACACATGCACTGGTGAAAACCTGAGTGTAATTAAATATCACGATGGGTTCATGGGGCAACGTATTGGACCCGTGAGCTGCTTGAATTTTCATCCTCATAAGGTAGGTAGAAAACACTTCACTAATAAGTTTATATTTTATTTTTAGAAACTCTGATTTTGAGAAATATAATAAATTAATTATTTCTTTTAATCATGGTTTTTAAAATACTGTTCATATTATTATCTTGGCCAACTTGGCTCTGATGAATCTTTATAATGCATTTTTAGCAAAGAAAATGGTATCTATTTGAGTAGAATTTTTTTTTTTTTTCTCTCTAAGATAAGTGATAAATTTTTTATATCAGGTAACCAAAAAAGTTCTGTCACTTTCCGATGCTGCTTGCTTCAAGAGTTGAGATGATCACACATGCATTTGCTTCAGACAGCTTGCATATATAAGATTTGCTTCCCAAGAATTTCTGAGTGTTTGGTTTGGTGTAGAACAGCACTTTCACAATGTCCGTGAAAATTACTCGAATGTTTATTATTTGAACTCAAATTCTGCACAAATGCTTCAGAGGTATGCAGTAAGTTATAAAATGCATTTGGAAACGATGCGGTAGCAAAACGTAACACACAAAGATGGTTCCAAATATCTCATTCTGGTGGGCATCAGCTGGTATTGTGCATCACGAGTCCCTTCCACAAGGCCAAGCTGTTTTGAACGCTATCTACTCTCAGGAACTTGAATGTGTGAAATATTACCGAAATATTTCATCACTTGTTCCGTGCTCTGGACATCCACATGTAAATGAGACAGTTCCGTGATGATGGAGAGATAAAATCCGAGGTGTCCCGATTTTTTGCCTCTGAAGACAAGACATTTTACTACCACAATATACATGAGCTTGTACTACACGGGAAAGGTTATTGAAAATAATAGTGACTATTTTGATGAGTATGCAGTAAAACTCCTCAAATCCGGGCTGTATGGCTTGACTCCTGAATTCTTCTACCAGTTTTCAAAAAATTTACAAAAGGCTTCTCTTAGCAATGTTTTGAATATTTAATTTTCATCTCTCGGCATTTATGATTATCCAGGTCAATAAAAAGTCCCAGAATGGTCTATTATCTCGAAAAATACACATCTTGTCAAAAAAAGAAAAAATAAGTGTCAAATATTTTTTGAATGCTATTTAATAGTGCCAAAATTAGCCCCCTGCACCCCTCGTATGGGGTTGGGGGGGGCTTTGAAATTTCAAATGGGAACCCCCAATTTTTTTTTTTTTTTTGCAGATTCGGATTTTATGGAAAAAATTACATTAATTTTATCTCAAATTTTTTTTAAAATCTTTTGTAGATGGCGCCTTAATTGCAAAAAAAGTCAAACTAGTGTGAAATCTCGAAGTCCCCTTCAAATCAAAAAATGATCCAATATTTTTAAAGTTACCGTATTTAATAGTGCTAAAAAATCACTTCCCACTATTCCAAATCCAATTACATAGATCTAAAGCATTTTTCCAGAGGCATTCAAATTACTTTTTTTTTTATTGTGATTACAGCGCCATATTCTGTAAAAAAAGGTGGCGAGGGCTAATTTTATACACTATTAAATACTATACCTTTCAAAAGATATTGGATGCTTTTTTGATTTGAAGTGGACTTCTCAACATATTCATACTGGTCTGACTTTTCTTTGCATTTACAGCGCCATCTACAAAAGATTTAAAAAAATTTTTTTGGTAAAATTAATGTAATATTTTTTGAAGAATCTGAATCTGCAAAATAAATTGAGGGTTCCCATTTGAAAATTCAAAGTTGTCTCCCACCCCACCTCCTACAAGGGGTGCAGATGGCTAATTTTGGTACTATTAAATAGCTTTCAAAAAAATATTTGACAAACATTCTTTCTTTCTGTGACAAAACTTGTATTTTTTGAGATATTAGGCCGTTCTTGGACTTTTTATTCACCTGATATATTTACATATTGCATGTTCGAAATTTACAGAGAATTCACTTTTTTCAAATTTCTGTACACTTTTTCACCGCCAAAGCCAGTGCAATAGTGAAGTTTAGAAAGCAAAATGAGAAAAAAAATTTGATTGACAATTGTATCGATTTAACAAATTAATGGACCAGAACAAAGAAGTTTCATAACAGAAGCTGAGATAATGCAGTTGTATAGATTTCAAATGAAGCTCCTAAAAGAAAAGCCAAAACATATGAAATGGGCAAGTTTGGACTATATGTTTCAAAAAAGTCAATAATTTTATTAAGTAAACTAAAAGATTTCATTGAAACAAAATTTTCAATAATACATTCTTTATTTACCATATTTTTCGGAAGTAAAGCCACAGCAGCAAAAATTTAACAAAATTATTGTTAGCCACTTTAAGGAGCGCACATTGTGCAGCAATTCTTGACAAAACACCACATCGCTTAGGTCAGACAGCCTCCCTACTCATCTGACCTAGCTCTGTGCGATTTCTTCACATTTCCGAAGATCAAGAAAGCGCTCTAAGGACAGAGATTTGAAGATGTGGACGTGACAACACAAAATGCGATGGCGGAACTCTTGGCCATCCCAAAGGAGGGATTCCATACATGTTTCGACCAATGGCAGCAACGCTAGGCTAAATGCATTGCTGCAGACTGTGCTTATTGAAGGTGACTAAACATTTATGTGAGTTCGAACCGTATTTTTTTTTTTGTAGCCTCAATCTGGATACTTTCCGGACAGGCCTCGTATGTACATTGAGAAAGGGGGCCGCCATTTTTGACGAGAAATCCGGAAAATCGTGAAGTCTAGATATGAGGAGTTTTACTGTAGTCCTTTTTGTCGTACATGTAGAGTGTCTTGGCATTTTATTTGCAAAAGCGATATAACTTTTTTGGTTACCTGATAGATTCAGAACATTGTCATTTCCATTTTTCCTGATTGCTTTTTCTTTTCTCCTGTTCAATCTAGGTGAACTTAGCAACAGGCAGCACAGACAACTTAATAAGTGTCTATGCACTAGACAAGAAACGGTGACTGTTGCTGAAACTTAGCAGAATTAATGTCCTTTGTTTTGTTGGATTTTATGTCAAGCATAGGAGTAAAAATGTTCTTTTACTTTGTTTCAAATAATTGACAGACTGGGAGGGAGAAAGACTGATAATGACCTTAATAATAATAATCATCAAACATAAACGACATATTTTTAATATGTCTATCACATAAGAGTAATAAAAATTTTGTTTTTATATCTGACAGTGAAATGTCTGACATAATAATGGACTCATTTTAAAACCGACTTGTACGACGCCGATGTTGAAGAGTCCAGTTGAGTTACTTCTTAAAAAGAGCCAGAAATGTTGAAATGGAGGAGTCTTATTTAAAGCTGTTACATTTGAATTCTGGATCTTATGTTAGAAGTAGAAGAAATGCGGATTTCTTCCCGACCCCTACCCTTGTACCTACCCAGTGGATAATAGTCATTGAATTTTATTATTTAAAATGGGTTAAGTTCCTTCCCTTCCTCCCAACTATTTTTCCCGTGCGTGAAAATCTTGTAGATTATTGCATTTTCACTTTTGATTTGTTGTGTAGGCTTCAAATTCGATTGCATTTCTTTTCACCATTTCTCTTTGTGTCGATTTCATCAAAGAATGTCATCACTTTTGTTACTTTAATGAATCTGAATGGATGTAGTGCAAGGAAGCATATTTTTAGTAATTTATTTTTAATATTGTACTTTACAGATAATCTAAACGTTAATGAAGCTACATAAGGTCTTATCGTATATTATTATTATTTTTAAATATTAAAAATTTCACTTTTCTTGGTTCATGAATAGTTGTGAATGATTGTGCGTTGATTTAAGTAACATCCTTCTCATCCATCATCCACTGCCATTCTGTCACATGAAATTACAATCTTTTTTTTTTGTGTTTATGGATCAAATTTAAGTAAATTATGTGAAGTGAAAAATATTTACTTTGAAAGTAAATTATGTCTTCAAACTGTACAGAAAAAATATCAATAAACATTAATAAATAAATATATTTGTTTTGGTGTCCAATTCATTATACAGGGTGATTCAGATAGGTAGGTCAAGAATGAAATACCATGTACAGTTTGTAGCAGGGAACAATATTTCCCCTATAAAGAAGGATCTGGAAATGCATCCTTACAGAGATTATGCAACTTGTATGAGGTAGGAATGGATATACGTTAGCCGACGGCAATGGTAGGGTCCATGTAAATTAGGATCTAAACATGTAAATTGTTCAAGTTCTCTCCTTTAAAAGAGAGGAAACAAAACACGTACAGGTATTGGACATTGAAACTGAAACACCTTTGCAAATAGCACTGGTTACCCCCAGGGCTGAATAGAACCTTCTGCTAGGTAATTAATCGTATGCATATCAATGAATCACGTGTCAGAGGTCTTGGTAGTCACTCCAGTAGAAAAGTTCGATAGTAAGCTTCAAATTGTCTGTGCAGAGCGCTATAATGGGAGACATATCCGACTTCAAAAGAGGGCAGATTGTTGGGACGCGTCTAGCAGGTGCATCTGTGTCCAAAACTGCCACACTTTGTGATGTCTCACGTGCTACAGTATCCAGGATGATGTGTGCATATGAACAGGAAGGACGAACCACGTCCAGGAGGAGCAACTGCAGGGGAAAACGGAAGTTGTCGGAAAGAGACGTCAGGGCATTGACCAGGATTGTTGCACGAAAGCGGAAAACCACCGCAGCAGAAATCACCGCAGAAATAAATACACACCTCCAGGAACCTGTGTGCACGAAGACAATCCGTCGTTACCTGTATAAATCCAACATCCATGGCAGGGTTGCTATACCGAAGCCTTTCATCAGTAGTACAAATGCCTCCAAGCGGGTTCAGTGGTGCCGGACGCATAAAACCTGGACGTTGGATGACCTCAAACGCGTCATATTCTCGGATGAGTCCAGCTACACTGTCTTCCAAACAACAGGGAGGGTATTCGTCTGGAGGAGCCCCTCTGATGCCTACAACCCAGACTGCTTGGCACCCACAGTCAAACACGGAGGTGGATCAGTAATGGTCTGGGGTGCAAACTGTGCAGGACCTCTACCGATCCTTCCCAAGACGTGTTGCTGTTGTGCTGGCTGCCCACGGTGCCCCAACACCTTATTAAATAAAGATTTTGGATTTCTACCAGGTGTTTCAGTTTCAATGTCCAATACCTGTAACTCCTTTGTCGTACAATGGATTGCTTGACTAATGCAGAGCTGGCGGACATGCCGGCGAGGCACAGGGTAATGCTAGTGAATCGGAAAGAATTTACCAACAGCGTTTTCCAGACCGTGATCACCCACATCGCTGGGCGTTTCAAACACTACAGTTCACGAGAATCTCGTCCGCAGATTAAACATCTGCAGGGTCGCCATTTTGAACACCTACTGTAATGTCATTCCTATCTCGTACAAGTTGCATTATCTCTGTAAGGATGCATTTCTGGACCCATGTTTATAGGAAAAATATTGTTCCCCGCTACAAACTGTACATGGTATTTCATTCTTGACCTACCTTTCTGAATCACCCTCTATATAGTTTGGAAATTGTAATGATAGCATATGTAGATACGAAAAAAAAAGGAGGGGCAGAGGGGATGATATTGAAAGCTAAGGCTAGTTTTAACACGATCAGAGCATTTGTCCGTCAGTGCAAATGCTTGGATGCATTTGAGTGCACAGGCCCTTGGGAGGAGGAGGTTTATTTCGAGAGATGGACCAATGCATAAAAATTGTCGGCGTGGCCAGGTTGGGTTATTTCCCGCCCAATTGGGCTAGTTTCAAATAGGGTTTTTCCAGGTTACCGTACACATCATCGAATCGTCAAACCTCACTTCGTCGAACCACATATCATCGAATAGTTTTAAAAATATAATGTATGGAATAGGGGAATTTTTTTTCTACCACTCTACCAAACCTCCACAGGGTAGTTGTTATATATCGATTGGTAGTTGTTTACAAGTGGTTGATATTAAAAAATCGATATTTTTTTAACATCGATTATTGTTTTTGTTTTTTTTTGTTAATTTATTGACTGAATAAAAGGATGATTGGTTGGTCCGACTTGGATAATTTTTTTTTTGGTTTTTTATGCTGAACAAGTTTGCAATTGGGTTTTTTTCTCTATCCCTTACGGTTTTTGAGATAAATTTTGAATGTGTCCTAATTTGCATATTTGGGATGATGAAAATAAAAATATTATTTCCGGAACTGGCAATAATGCAAAAAATGCAGAGGACCGAAAACTAATTTTTATAAGGAAAAAGGGTGTGGATATGTTAATAATAATGCAAGAAATAAAACACTCGTTGTGGTTAAAGAGTGTTTTATTTCTTGCATTATTACTTGGGATGATGAAAAGTGCACCATGGGATAGGCCACCCACAACTTTCTATTCATTGGATTCATCAAAATTGACATATATGCTTTCGTTCAAAAAATAAAAGGGGGTTTCAGACTTTTGTATTCACTGAGTGGCCAAATTATTATGACCACCTGACAGTTTTAGGCAAATGAGCTATTGCGTCACAGCGCTGCCCACTAGAGGGCTAGATAGCTATAAAAAGGGAATGCAGGTGAGGTGAATGTTATACCCTCACTGGAATTCCAGATGCATTAATCACAGTTGTGCTATTTTATATGGTTACATCCAGAACCAGCTGGACACTGTCGCTATCGGTCCAATCAAACATACATATTATTGTGATCATTCGCCTACAGGCGATGTCCTGGATATTGCTATTCTCAGGGGTCTCTTCAAACCGTTCAATATATTCACTGTGGACGATTTAACATCAGACCATCTTCCAGTTGCCCTTAACTTCGATGGCTTAAATATGCTCATCCTGAATCGGCTTCCTATAAGGCGGGATTGGAAACTCTTTTGTGACCTCCTTAAAACTAGCAATGGCTACACAGCGAATGCCTCCAGCACCAATGAAATCAATGATAGAGTCAAAGACATTACCAATAACATCAACAATGCGATGTCTGCTAGTGCTTGCCCTATAAACCCTAAATATCCTGACCATCTCGATCTTCCTCCAAGTATTAGGCAAATTATTGCAGAGAGGAATGCCTTCCGAAGAGTTTGGCAGCCTACACGTGATCCCGTCTTTAAGAGAAAAGATAATACGCTTTCTAGGAGGTTCCACGAAAAAGTAAGAGAGCTACGAGTGCAAAAATGGACGAGCAAATTGAAGAATCTCTCAACTCATGACAACTTTCTCTGGACTATGATTAGAGCTCTTAAGTGTAAGAAAACGAAATTCCCACCCCTGTTTTCTCCAGATGGTACTACTCTTGCTACAACAGACCAAGATAAAGCTCAATTAATTGCTGAGTCACTTAGCAATCAATTCATCACCCCAATTCCAGAGACTCCGGACGGAGAGCATGCATTCAGCGAGGTTCGCGATATGTGCTCCAATTTTTATGAGGGTCGGCGTGCTCCTATAGAGCGATCAATCTATCCGATGGAAATTATCGAGATCATCAAGAAACTCAAGAATAAGAAAGCCCCTGGAATGGATGCCATCACAAATAATGCACTTAAAAATCTACCTTCCAAGCTGATTCTTGACATCGTTATACTAATTAATGACTGCTGGAAACACGGATATTTCCCTACTGGCTGGAAGGAATCAATTATCCTAAGCATTCCTAAACCAGTCTTAGCCCTTCATTGCCTGCAAGTTACAGGCCCATCAGCCTTTTACCAACTATGTCTAAGGTTCTAGAACGGACAATTCTTAAAAGGTTCAATGAATTCTGCTCTGCCAATGATCTTATTCGTGATGAGCAGTTTGGTTTCCGTACGGACCACTCCTGCCAAATGCAAATATGGCGGCTTGCTGTCGACGCAAAAAACTCTCTTAACAAGTCTCTATATGGTGGCATTATCTTTCTAGACGTTTACAAGGCCTTCGATCAAGTTTGGCATGATGGTGTCATTTATAAAATGATAAAATTTGGATTTCCAGATGACCTTATCATGCTGGTCCGCTCATTCCTCTCAGACCGGTCTTTTCGAGCTAAAATTGGTGACTCCCTCTCCCGATCATGTGTGGTTAAAGCCGGTGTCCCACAGGGATCAGTTCTGGGATCAGCCTTGTTCAATTTTTTTATCCAGGACTTTCCAAAACCCGAGAAGTGTAAGCTGTACTTCTACGCTGATGATGCGGCCATCTTAACCTTTGCCCGTGTTCCTGCCCATGTCATCTCTCGCTTGCAGAAAGCGCTGCATCTTTACGAAAAATGGTTCAACAGATGGAGGCTGAAGTTAAATGTTGGCAAGTGCAAGGCTATGTTCTTCACTAACAAACGCAGAAACCCCCCAGGTTTGCTTACCCTGTACGGAAATAAGCTCGACTGGGTCAAAGAGTATAAATATCTTGGTGTGGTGATTGATTCCAGGTTCAAATTTTAATAGATGCATTTACAAACAATGCAACAAAAACTATACCAATTCTACAAGAACAACAAAAAAGATATTCGATACAATACAATAATAAAATTTTCCACAAACAGAAAAAAATATTAGAACAAATACCAAACATAAAAATCATACCAAAAATAACAAATAACATTACTAAAACATTAATAACAACCACCAACCTAAAAACAACAATCAATCAAAATAATAGCACAAATATCGATTTCAAAGAAATATGTCACAATAATAAAGAAAAATGGAACACTAGAAACAGAATTTATCAAATACCATGTAAAAATTGTGAACATATATACACAGGTCAAACTAAACGATAATTAGAAATAAGATTAAAAGAACATGAAAGAGCACTTCGCCACAAAGACAAAAACAACCATTTAGTAAATCATTGTATCAAAGAAAACCACACACCAGATTGGAATAACACAAAAATCATTGGAAAAGAAGAAAATTAATTAATTAAAGATTAATTAAAGAAACAATAAATATCATTACAAATAACAAAAATTTGGCCAAGCCATCAATAGAGATAAACAATAAATGGACACTACTTTTAAACAACAATTACCCTAGCATACAATAACCAACAATTACAACCAACTTAGCTTCATCATCTTTATATCAATTGTTAAATTCTTATTTCAACTGTTTTCACCATTCAAAAATGTTTTATCCTACTGATGATGAGAAATATTCTCGAAAACGTTTTATATAAATTTTATCCCAAATATTTGGATCACCCTCTTCAAAATTTCATCTGTATTTCAAAACCAACACTTCCTTCAAGATTATCGTTTTCCACTATCAACATTATCTTCACAAGACTTCATCTAATCCTCAATAGACTATATCGTTTAAGTTTTCTTCCATCTCACAAGTTTCTTCATCGATTTTCAACTTTATTAAATTTTAATTTTACAATTTTCCCCATTAAAAGGAGACTAACCACATTTAAATTTAAATAACATCCTTCTCATCCATCATCCACTGCCATTCTGTCACGTGAAATTAAACATTTTTTTGTAATTATTATATTTGCTTTGGTGTCTAGTTTATTATTATACTTAGGTTTTTCCAAGGCAAACCAGGCCTTTTTTTCACAGGCAAAGCCATCCCTGCACATTCTGTTTTCAGCTATGTGAAGCTCCACTTGTCACTGGCTAGAAAATTATTTATGTACGTAATACACAATCATACACTGTACAAAATACAATAAATAATAAGTAAAAAAAAAAAATAATGAGATAAACCAAATATAATAAAGAAAAAGCTGATGCTTCGGATAAAAGCTATCTTTGTCAAAGCAATGATAGTTCTCTAAATCAAGGAGAATATTAGAGAACTACTAATTAGGTATTTTTGATATTTATTTATTTATTTATTTATTTATTTATTTATTTATTTTATACTTATTATTTAAAAAGTTTGTAATTTTTGTCTTCAGAGCATGAAGCATCAGCATGTCTACTTCGCTTTTGACTGCAAAACAGGCAGAAACATTTGTCATTATTCTATGTATGGTGCAAGTTATTTGGCAAGATGATTGTTTGGCCAGTTAGAATCATGTATGCTTGTGAAGCCAATTAGAACTGCTTATATATGCCCGCTTATGAAATTTCTAATAGGGAAAAGATAAACTGACATCTATTCCCGTTCAATTCATAGAGGTCCGGATTGACAAAATTCGATTTCTGGGTGAATTTATTTGCACTTATTTTGATTTATAGAGGCTATCTTTCTTCCAAAAAAATGTGATTTATGGAGGTTTATTACTTTGAATCACAAAGCCTTTATCCTCGGAGCTGAAGAGAATAGGCTGAAACTTTGAATTAGAGAGAACTCAATTTATCGAGGAATTCAGCGAAGAAACACTTAGCCCACAAGTAAGGCATTTAAATAGTGTAAGAACGTCAAAGATTGTAAATCCATTGCAAATGATCCCAGTCGTCGCAGCTGTGAAGCACCAGCAGTTGTTCCCATGAATATTCAACATGTGGAATTCCTAACTTTGTGAACACAGCCGACATGGCAAGGTATATTTTTTACTGCAGAATCTGTTTCAGCATACTTTTCTGCATATTATTAGGTAAGAAAAGTATCAAAGTAAAACTTCCCTCAAATTCCCAGCAAATTTAGAAGCTATGCTTCAGTCTCTAATAGAATGGCTCAACTACACCGGAGTTAAGCTTTAAGTCTTTGTACACCTTTGTATCTCTTTGATAATTTTGATTGCATTTTCACAGAACTAAATGCCCACAAGTTCGGTAGGAATAAGATAGCCGCCAAAATTCATGCAAATTGGGGTACTTTTGGCCATTAATTTTGGTAATTAAAATAAAAATTAATAAAAATGTAATTTTCCCAGAAAATAAACCTTATTTTGGAGAACTCCTTACCCAGTAATATGCAGAAAAATGTGCTGAATCAGATTCTGCAATAAAAAAATAGTTTCCCATTTAAAAAATCAGTTGTGCTTGAAAACTGTAGTCTCAAAAAGTAGACATGTTTCTGATTGCCCCCTTGAAATGGTGCAACTTTTCTCTGAAATATTTTTCTTCAGTATTTTTCATTTTCAAGATGCTTAGTTGCATTACTTAAAACGGGATCCTGTATAATCAATCAGTATAAACTGTATAATGCTCATGTAATCATTATGATGAAATTATAATCCTAAGCATCAATTTAAAATTACAATTTAATTTTTCTTAAACTTTTGACATAATACATAAACTTCCGTAGAATTTTTCCGACTTGCAGGTGGCTTGATAATTTTCATGCTTTCAAAGTACTTTAATAGAGTGTTTTCTAATTTCTTAGCAGAATTTTCATCCATTATTTTGCCAAGAAAGTTTCCACTGATACCTAAAAACATAGTAGAAAGATAAAAAGCTGTACTAAATAAGTCTAAGGAACGTTCACAATCCAGCTGACGAATGCCTGACAATTCAGGGCACATGTCACTCAACACCAAATCCACTGGATTAGTTTTCAGTAACTGTTTTAATTTTGTATGCTCTTCGGGTTTTGTTAAATCTGCACCAGATACAATCACTGCACCATCTAAAGGTTCAATGTAACATTTATCAACAGCAATCACATGGCCCACTGGTTTCTTCTCGTCTACATAAAGATTTAAAAACAAAACATTAATGTATAGCCAACAATCTGCATAATAATTAGGAATTCATTTTAATGACCTTTTTTGGAAGAGTTGATCCTTTCAACTATGACTTGGGTCCATGCACCGGGTGCTGCTCCACATTCCAATACATTACATCCTGGTTTTAGCAAATGAAAACGATCATCCATTTCTATAAGTTTGAATGCACTTCTGGCTCTGTAATTTTTATATTTGGCCATTTTTACGTATGGATCGTGTATTTGACGCAGGATCCATTCCTGAGAGCTTTTCGATTTGTTTTTTAAATTTGATGATTCAAAAAGAATTGTTGCTTTCCCAAAGCACCTTTAGAGAAGTAAAACACATAAGCATTTAAATTAGAATGCATTGAGCTATCTTCTATTGATTTTTTTATCTTAAGAATATATTAAAAAATTATATTTAATTTCTTTTTTAAGTTTGCCTCCTTGACGGTAGCTTCAGAAGAAGGGATACTGATCCTGAGCTATGCAACAGATGAAAGATTGGAATGTCCTCTATCAAGCAGTGCCTTATTTTTCAACGTAGTCTCCATCCTTGCCTACACATATGGACAAGTTTTTTTCTTTCTGTCGGCAAAGAAATCTGGCATCTGTTGCTGGCATTACTGCAGCTTTCACCTCCTCGTCACTGATGTTACACCAGTAACCTTTCAGATGTTACAGGTCGTTAACTGTGGGGCTGGTCAATTGGGCTTGTCGTCTTGGACTGCTGTCTTTCACACTTTTTGCCTACCTTCTGGTAGTATTCACATCCACATATGCATAGCCACGAACAAGAGTAGTTTTCCTCCGTAGTGAGAAATTCAATCACAGCATTTTGCCTCAATCATGAGTGACATTATAGATGGATGCTGCTAGGTGTCGTGATTGTCAATTAATCAAGTTTTCCTTTCATACCAGTTTCCGTATCTCACAAATTGCTGAAGCTATCACATAGGGGCAAAACATTCTATAGTAATATAATATGGTGAATCTGTTTTCAAAGAGGAATAACAGTGACAAACGGCAAGAATATTAATAATTTCCTAAGTTAAACACAATTAATAAACATGTATTCACTGAACCATGTTGATATTGATAATGCAGAAAATGTTATTGGGAATTCACTCGTAACAAAATGGAGAATGGTGTTTGCATTTGCCACTCATTCAGACTATTCCACATAATAATATATTCGTACTAGGCCATTTAAGAATGTTTGGTAAGTATTTTTATAGATGCTAATGGTAGCAATTTCCAGCATCTTTTCTGAGGTAGCTCTTTCCATCACAGATCAAATCTTGGTTTCCTTGCATTGTAACATCCTAATTCTGCATATACTCTTCACGACGCAATCAAGAAATGAGTGCATGGTCTTGAGCAAGCTGACCCAGCAGCCAAGAGATACACAGGCCACAAGAATTTCAGTCCTCAAATCTGCTGGATCATGGGTTCAAAGCTTCTATGAAAACCATATGCTTGGGTTGCCTCAAGTCTGATGCTGAGAACTAGATGAACACAAACTATCATTAGCATGTAGTCTGTATCCTTAAGCAGTTTATTGATATTAAAGTTTGAACCGATTGCTTTCTCGCTGTAGATTCAGCTGATGCAAAACGTGTTAAGTCTACATTAGCAGCTCATTGATAAAAGGCAGAACTACAGCACTTGTAGGTTTTAAGTTTTGAAAAAAAAAAATCAATATTACTTAATCTATTAATAGCAAGTGCATAGTTTACATTTTAAAATCGTATCTTAAAATAAGTTTGCTATTTGTGTGTACATGTTTTTGTAACAGTGCAATTTAGCATAAAGCAGCCCTTTTATACCCTTGTGCAATTAAGTGAAACGATCAATTTCAAGTCTTGCTGGGATCCTTTTTGCTTTGTCGAAGCAAGTAAGCGTCATCCTTAGGAGTTGTTTTCTTTTTACAACCACACTTCCTTTACATTTAGGAGAAATTGATCCGGTTTCCTGCTTCAACTTGACGACACTGCTGACAGTTGCTAAACTCACACCAACCACTGACGCAATCTCTCGATACATCTTAGCTATGTGTTTGTATCGAGTTACAATCTTATGTTTCCTAGGCGTCACATCCATCGTGAACAGTGGTCGAATCACGTCTGTTCAGTTTAAAATCTGATGAAATACTATAGCTGCTATCACTATAGTGTTTGGACAGGATTTTAAAATCTAATGCAAAACAATTGCTACTGATGTAATGATTGTATCAGCCACCATAAAAATTGATCAAACTGACTTTTCGTGTTTTGTTTTGAGTACAGATACAAGTAATATAGAAAACATGCTTTGTTTCAATTAATTTGTACAAGTGTGTACAGTAATATCCCGACTTATTCGTTTCGCACTTACATCATTTATAAATTCTCACCACTGTTTCGGTGTTACGACGCTTGTTCCGCATTTACGTCAAAAAAATGTGATTTCTTTTCCCCCCAAAAAAATTATAATAAATACATCAGTATTTGGTTATTATCGTGAACCATCGTGCAAACTAGCCAATTATGATAAATGAAGCTCTAAGCCCATCATGTTAATTGATCTTTCTAATGAAGCTCTTGTGATGGTAGAAGAAGAAGTTCTAGAAAAAGATGTCTGCTGATGAAGATGAGGGAGTGCCAGTCAAAGGTTGACACGAGCAATGTTTTCTGATGCTTTTAACCACTTAGAAGCTGCTATGGCCATTTTTCAAGAGAATGATCCCGACTCTGAACACAGTTCTCGTGTAAATAGAGGAATAATAAATTTGTATCAGTGCTAAAGACAATTGTACGCCAAAAAATAATCAAACTTATGTTTAAACATCTCTAACTAGTTTTTTTACATAAAGAATATAAAATAAGCTTCTTGGATGTACTTTTTTTTCCTTATGTAGATATAAACATGCATTTGCAATACTATACATGTGCTTCTCTATTTTTGGTCAGATGAATATTCAAGTATCATTTTTATAAACACATTTTTAAAAAATGTTTCGACTTACGTCACACTTTCTAGGAACCAATTAGTGATGTGAGTCAGGGTCTTACAGTATAGACAATTCTTAGATCTATGTTCATAAGACATCTTTTGCTCAACCTGACTTCGACAACAAAATGCCAAAGCTTGTTACGGTCATTGTGTATCAATCTGAATATAAATTATAAAAAGGTTAAATCTACCAATCCTTTTATAATTTTTATTACCAGTAAGGATGGAATTTTAAGGAGTGGGAAAGGGAGCAGGGACTTTATGTACAAACATTTTATAATGAGTTGTATAGTAATTTATATTTGATCATGCAAATTGTTTTATCATTTAAAGGAGAAACAATATAAGCTGGTTAAGTAGTATTCTCTTATAGAGAATGCATTTTATAGCTTGCTGAATAAATATATTCAGTATGTATATTAAGTGAGTGCCAAATCCTTAGGAACAAGGCAAATATGCAGTTCAGAGAAGAAAATTTATAGAAAAAATAAAATAATAAATACATAAATGAAGGAAGAGTTCTTTGGAAAATAGTATAGTTTGATAGCTTGATCTAGTTTTTCTTTTTGTTTTGTTTTTTTTTTCCTTGTCATTTAATGTTCCTTATTTTATTTACCGTTTTGTATTCCATAAGCAACGCTTGCATTGTAAAAATGTCGACATTTTTGGATCTGCTGCGCTGGGTCTGACAATAGATGGCGCCTTCTTAGAAATGAATCATCTCATGTCGTAATCTATTATTTTGTAACTGAGTCTTTGTTGTGGAGTCCTTATTGAGCTTTATTAATGCGTTGAGTCCAATAAAAGGTAAAAGTGAACATGAAAATAAAAATACGTCCGCGTTAGGGGGACCTTTAAAAAGCGGCTTTGACCTCACTCACCCCCCCCCCCCCTTCATCTGTTCTTGGCAGTTTATTATTTTCGGAAAATAAATGAAGACATTCCTGCTAGATTATATACTCACTAATATTGTACTTGTATTTCATATGAAAAAAAAAATAAATAAATAAATAAATAAACTGAACGAAATGGTTGACATGATAGATTTTATTTGGGACTCGACTAGAACCTTCTTGGTGCAACAGCTTTTTGGCGGGAAAATATTTTAGCGAAGTTTTAGAAGAAAAAGTGCATTTTTCCTTTCATAGAATCCCCCCTTTATGTTTTGTCAAATCTTGGACTAATAAGTAAGTCCAAGGTCAATTGTACCAACAGAATATTCCCCCTTTGATATCACCATTGGAAATTGTACCTATTTCATGACAAGAATATTCATCACCCTTTGGGGAAATTCTTGAGTTTGGTCCAGTAAATGTCTAATTTATACCGTATTTGAATTTCGACCTGCTTGTGAATATCTGTGCGGATGACAAGTCACAGTAAATTCATCTTTGAGACAGCTAATTGAAGAATAGTTCTTTAAATTGAAGAAAAACTCAATTTCTATTGTATAAATACAGTATTGGATTATTCCATATATTTTGGACGTTCATTTACTCCTCCGTGATAATACTCACCTACATCCAGAAATTGTAACTGCTTTAGTAAATTAATCATCCTGACTTTTATGTTCATTCAAAGTTAGAAATAAAATTTGTTGTCATCCAATCTATAGTAGTCTCTGGGAATTTCCTCCTTGATCTTTCCGACATTCACCATTTTTTTGTACATCGATGATTTAATGCAGTTGCATTTCCTGTATAAACAAGATACAAAGATATAAACAACATAGACAAGCTTGTTCAGAGGTGGACTCTGGATGGTTGCAAATGCTCCAGTGATTATACGATTTTCCGGGAAATCAGACCACAGACACTAAATTACCGAATGAGTATAGAAGAAGGGTATTTCTTACAAACGAATTGCTTTGCTTGCAGTTAAGAGTGAAATTAAGTTCATCGCAAACTGATGGTAGCAACTTGAAAAAAAGTTAAATGACTGGATTATTGGAGTCATATCTTCAGTTTATTCAAATATCTATTTCCGTATGAAAAAAAGCTTGTTAATTCAAGTGTTCATTTTCGGTTGTCTTAACGCTTAAAAACGCAAAATAATTGGTTGTCGAATAACAAACTTTCTTTGTCGTTTTCACTTTCTATAAGGTTTCTCCATTGTTCACAGCGTCTAGCAAAGCTGTTTTTAACTCATTTCCATTCTTCATTATGGAAATCTTGTTAATTGTGTTTGAAATCATTACGATGTTTCTTTTCGGTTCTGTTCCGTGCAAAAATATGTACGTATTCACGCACTCGTGTGTTTCCTCCCTTCCATCCCTTCGAGTGCATTTCCGAGAGAGCTCTTTGCACAAATGTTTAGCGCAAACAAACGGGCTTAGGATTTATCAAATTTGTTTTTTAAAATAAAGTCACCCCTCTCTCTCTCTCTTTATTATTTATTTTCAATTTAAAAATCGTTTTTGTTAGCCACTGTCTGCGAATCTTTTTTTTTTAGTGCTATCAGTACATGTATTATAGAGTGTTGAGTTCGTGATGGAAAGAAAATCAGTAAAATGCGCGCACAATCACTGAACGGGGAAAAAAGTGAAAAAGAAAATTGACAACGAAGTGCATTGGAAAAATGTTTTCGTCGTTTTGCAACGCGCACATAAACCCATTGTGTGGGATTGATTGGCGGGGCACCATCTGTGGCACTCGGCGAATCAGTTCACTATTATTTTTTATATATATATTTTTTTCTTTTATCGGAGAGCGGTAAAACGTTTAGATTTACCGTGCAGTACTCCTTTTCACACGTAGTTCCACTGACGACTGATTGGGAAACTTACGAGAGAAATTCTGTCAAAAGTAAGTACACCGCAGCAAACACAATAGGAAATTTAATGCAAGAACAATAGCTTCCTTCCCTTGTCTGTTTTATTTTCGTGTTTGTGTTTTTGGACATACGCCTCTGTTTAATCCACCAGTTCCCTCTTAACGTTCATTTTATTTTTTTTTTGAGTTAAAAAAAAATTCTTCTCCGGAATGAGATCAGAGGTGTGGAGTGATGACCGAGACAATCGATTCGGTTGCGCCAACTGTCCCACATGGGCAGTGAACTTTGGTTTGGCATTTGGAGAGGAGGAGACAGCAGTAGCGGATAAAGTGCCCTCTCGTCTTCCTTTGAAAGGAAACATTCAATCGTCGTCCGATTCTTTGCCATCCAAAAATTCTCTTTCTTTTCTTCCACGTTTTCCTCTCTTTGGAGTCATAACATTTTTGTCATAACCTATTCTCTCGTTGGTTTTTTATGGAACTTCACATTTTGAATGGTCAAGGAATCAAAACACAACGATGAAATCATATAATATGGGATGAAAACTAATAAGAAACAAACGCAGAAAATTGTGGAAATTCATTTTTGGCCGTTCACCGTCTAACATAAAAGTGGGCATCGATTTAAAAACTCATGATTCGAAAAGACCAGTTTTGTGCAAGTCCTTAAACAGCAGAAACAAATGAAATTATTACAGACTAATAATTAGGGAGTTCTTTAAACAGTGCCTCGACGTATTTTTATGGCAATTGGTTAAACTTTTTAAGAGCTAATAACTATTTTCTAAAAATAAAGAAAGTGCTACATCACTCAAACGCACGAATAAGAGTAAATAATAAATTCATCATGTATGAACTTCTCCCATTGAGCCGAATAATTTTTATAAATAAATTGTTTGGCTCTGACGAGATATTTTGTAATTATTAATGAAACCCCACCCTCTAACAGAAAAATAAATTAAAATGATGGAATGTTCAATCGCACAGGCCTCCCACTTTATCATGCAAAGAAAAACAACAGCGAAAATAAAAAAAAAGTGGCGGGGGGGGGGGGGGCACAAAAACCCTTTATGACTCAAACATAACTCATCACAGCCAAAGAGTTTATTTACAAAATTTATTTATCACAATTTATATAACAAGTTTGTACATGGTTCACTGGTATAAACATTTACTTATAAAAAAAAATTAATACTTCTAAAAAGACTTAACCCTTTGCCATAAAAAATTACGTCTAGGCATATTTTAAGGTACAGTCATCAAAGGGAAATAATCCACACTTGAATTTTACTCTAAGTTTTACCATTTCAATATTAATTTATTTTTAATAATTTAATATTACATTTAGAGTTAACATTATTAAGATTATTAAATTTAAATAATTATAATTAAAAAAGCTATTAAAACAACACATTAGCATGAAATGTAATATTAAGTATTAAACTCGTGTGGATTATTTCCTTTGGTTTACTGTACCCTCCATCAGCGTATTAAATTCTTTTGTTTCTGCTTTTTGCCGTTTCAGTTTCTTTTTGTGTATTCAGTTTTTTTTTCATAGTATTTTTTTTTTTTTTGGAAGCCTACGTTTTCGCTTCCCTAACTCAATTTTTTTTTTAATTCATACTATGAGTCTAGTATTGCTGTTAAGTGTTTTATAAAGAAGGATAAGATATTTCCAATTTATTTTCGCAATTTTTCCTAATAACTTGATCTTCAAAAATAAAATTAATTTTTTTCCAAAATATTAACATCAGTCATTGGTTTGGTTTGGTTTGTTTGGTATTAACGTCCTTTTCAACTGCTATGGTCATTTCAGGACGGCGTTATAGGGGCCGCAAATTTTGCCTCGCAAGGGTTCTTTAACGTGCAGCCGGCAAACGACAACACGGGACCAACGGCTTTACTTCCCTTCCGAAGGAAGTGCATGATCTCAGGATTTCCCCCTGAAAAATCCTCGTCGTCCTCGGCCGGGATCGAACCCGCGTACTCGGGAATTCAGTCATTGGTCTGAAGATAGGTATTATGAAACGCGTCACCGAAATAAAATTAATTTCTCGTATTGCTAAAGTGGAAATATCCTTTTTTATATATTTTTTTCTTCTTCTCTGAAATCGACTTAAAAACTCATGATTCGAGAAGATATGTTGAAGTATTGAAGAAAAAAAATTTCCATCTGTGCGTATGTACAAATATTTTATATTATGTGGTCAGTTTTTTGCAGCTAACTCTTCCGAAACGGCAAATGACAAAAGCAAAATAAATTGAATACATATAGACGGTACCGTTAATTATGTCTTGACATAATTTTTTATGAAAATTGGTTAAGCCTTTAAGAGATTAATTTTTTTCTAAAAATGAAGAAATGGCTGTAGCGTTCTGAAGCGAACAAAAGTCCATAAACGCGACATATATATGACGGACTCTTCTCATTGAGACGGAAAATTTTATACAGAAATTGTTTGGTTGTGATGAGCCGCTTTGGAATTAAGGTTTTTAAGGGCGGGGCCGGGCTGCGCAGGAGACCCCAACGGAAAAAGAAATTCTGTGGGGTCTATATTTCGTTTCAAATGACTTAAAAACTCTTATTCGAGAAGATATGTTGAAATTTGTGCGCATATGACCAGTTTTGTGCAGCTAACTCCTCCAAAACGGCAAATAACTGAAGCAAGTGAAATTAATAGAGGGTACTTTAGTAGACAGTGCCTTGATGTATTTTTATGAGCTACATGTATTAATTTTATATTCTAAATATGAATTATTGATTTAAGGAGTTTAAATGATTAATTTAAATTTAAAATGAATTTAGTCTCCTTATAATGGGGAAAATCGTGAAATAATAAAAACAAAATTAAAATTAAAATCACCAATCTTGAAGAAACTTGGGAGATGAAAGAAAACTCAAGGATGTAATCTATTGAAGATGTTGTTGATGGTAGAAATAAAACCAGTCTATTGAGGATGTAGATGAAGTTCTTGTGCAGATAATGTTGATAGGGGAAAACGATAATCTTGAAGTAGAGATGAAATTTTGAAGGGTTGATCCAAATTTTTGGGATAAATTTCATATAAAAACGTTTTCGAGAATTTTTTTCTCATCATCAGTTGATTAAATATTTGAATAGACTACATCCTTGAGTTTTCTTTCATCTCCCAAGTTTCTTCAAGAATGGTGACTTTAATTTTAATTTTGTTTTTATTATTTCACGATTTTCCCCATTATTAGGAGACTAAATTCATTTTAAATTTAAATTTATATTCTAAAAGTGAAAAATGTCTGTAGCATTCATATCAGTGAACCAAAAAAAAAAAAAAATCGTCATGTACGGACTCTTCTCAATGATTGAGACGAATAGTTTTTGTAAATAAATTCTTTGGCTCTGATGAGCCATTTTGGAATTATTAATCACCCCCTCCCATTTCCTCAAAAAAGTTATTTTCAATTTTGTTTTTGTTTACAAGAAAAATTGGGAGGCCTGTGCAAATGTATCAACATGTATTCTATCTCGTTGAAATGTATGAACATAACAGTTTATATTCTTTTGTTTTGATGCGTCAAATTGAATGGCGGAGAAAAACGCACTAAAATACGCGTTTCTCTGAATTTTATTGCTTGTCCTTAGCTTTATTTCAGGAATAGAAATGCTATCTAATTCTTTTTCGTTTTCTTTTTATCATTTTATAAAAACAACAACAAAAAATTCAATTTTTGTGTATTATTAAAAAAAAAAAAGTTGTAAATTTACTTAAGAAAATGCAGTTTCAAAAGTTGTTTTTTTTCGGCCGTAATTTGTCTTTGATATGATTTTCCTCTTTGTGGATTTAATTTTGTTGTTTTTTTTTTGTTATTGTTTTTTTAAACTTAACTCCATGTAAGTAATCCGAATAAGGAAGTTCAAGCCAAATAAGTAGCCAGTTGATAAAAATTCTCAAGAAAAGTGAAAGGGAATTTTTTTTTTCTAACTCGTGAGATTTTCTTTTTCTTTATTTTACAAACGTCTTCCTTATATTTCGAGCATAAAATAAAGAATAAAGGTGACGGCAGGTCTACTGTAGACCTCACTTAAATTTTGTGATGTCTTACACCTGTAACCAATGGGAAGCCACGAAACCGAGTGGCGTACCTTTGGCTCTCCTTCGTGGACGAAATGAGAACGAAACACTGGCGCGTGTCTGAAAGAACGGACCCCAATGGAGACCGTTTGTGCGCATGCGTTTCCTTTGGCTGCAACTAAAACCTGATCGCACTGATCAAAGCATGCAGGCCAGCCAACACCACTATGGAGATTTAGTATGAAATCTCCAATGATGTGAATAAAAGAACATCTTTGGAAATCTCATTGTTTTCTCTCAATGAAATGTAAATTTTTATATATTTCATTTTTTATAAATTTTTATTAAAGATGTGTTTCAGGTATATAAATGCATAAAACAAAGGACCCGAATAATAAAATGTTAATAATTATAATTTATGAAATAATAATAATAATAATAATTTAATTGAATTTAATACTATTTTCTGTTCATGAATGTTTCTATTTACAAATGTCATTTGGGATTTTTATTTAATAAAAGACTTCTCTGTATACAACTTTGAGATTTTTATTTCTTTTAATTCTATGTCACTAATTTAGAAAAAATGAATCTTAAAAAAAAGAAGTTCATATTTATTTATTTATTTATTTATTTTTTTAGGATTATTAGTTTAAATACAAGTTTTTATACACGTGTATATTTCTACGTGTGTGTAAAAAATATACAACATTTAAAGACTTATCAATATATAAAAAGGATTAAATTTGAAGTTTATTTCAGCGAAAATTTAAGAAGTCCTTTCCTAGTTGAATGCTCTGTCGAATATTGACAGATTATTTTCAGTTATTATTTATAATTATTCATGATATGGACACGACATAAGCGAAAACTTATATACAAAACTTTTATACATTTATATATCTGCAATACATCATTTAACAAATTTTAAAAAATTAACAAAATATTATAAAAATACGTTAAGTTGGGAACACATAGATCCCAACTGAAAATTAAAAAATAAATATTAAAATTAAAAATTTATTCATTTTTATTTAAATTAAAAAAAACAAACAATTTCAGTGAAAACATATATATACCTTTAAATATACATTTATATACCTGAAACACATCTTTAATAAAAATTTATAAACAATAAAATATATAAAAATTTACATTTCATTGAGAGAAAACAATGAGATTTCATACCAAAATCTCAGAGAGGTGGTGTTGGCTGGCCTGCATGCTTTGATCAGAGAGATCAGGTTTTAGTTGCACCCAAAGGAAACGCATGCGCACAAACGGTCTTCATTGGGGTCCGTTCTTTCAGACACGCGTCAGTGGACGATACCGGCCGCCGCGGCCGCGAACGAGTAGCAGCGTCGCATGAGCCAAGGGCAGCAGCAGACGCAGCCGCCACTTCAAGTGGGCTGAGCGGGCTCAGAGAATTCGTTACCGAAACGAAAAAGACTGCAATCGGTAAGCTAGAGACCTTTCCAATGGAAATTGATCATTTTTTGGTACTTGTAAAGTTCTTAGTACTTTTTTCAATTTTTATTAAATTGCCGCCACATTTGTATACGCAAAAAGTGACGCTCTATTTACTCGAGAAATCGTCTGCTTAACTGACCAGAGGGAACAGATTTGCATATTGGTTTTATATTGAAAATGAATAATAAATAAATAGAGAGATGCTATAATATTATCAAGTTCAATGTTACTGCTGATATGGCTTAGATCGGATTTAGTAAGTTATTTATAAATCAAACTTGCGCATCTTGAAAAGCGCTTCTTTAAAGTTTACATTTGAGCTTGTGACAGAAAAGCGCGTTTTTCCAAACCGTTTCCAAAATTAGTGGATTGACAAGATTCACATTTCTGCGTTTTGGTTTTTCTCTTCGATCTTCAGATACTCGATCCTTGTTTAATGGCTCCAACTTTTGTCTATGCGCTGTCCTATTTTGGTGCCCCGAAGCGCTTTTTTTCGGCTCGTGCGTCTCACCTTTCTAGCTTCCCACCTGCTGAACTCTTCTCGGATCCGTGTCGGAGTAGTTCCGCCTTTGTGGTGCCTGCTGCCAGGCCGGAAGCGTTCTTCACCCCACTTCCCATCGCTTTTCATTTATTATTTCTAAAGAATCCAATAATGCAGGGACAAATGTCTCCGTAACCCGTTTCAGATTTTGATTTCGCGGGGAAAAAATTTTTTTCTTGCTAATTTAGCAAATATATTTGCGTTTATCTCGACAGGTGATCTGCTAATGCGAACGCAAATTTGAATGAATGAAAAGAAAAATAAAATGCGAGAAAAGAGACGAATCTGCCATTCAGAAAACTTCGGTTTCCCCCTCATTATCCTGGCGAGAACGTTGATGATTATTGCCAGGAAAAAATATTTTGACTTCTTTTTGGGGCACAAAGAATTTTGCCGATGACCTTATTAAGATTCCCAGGAGGGATTGCACTCGTCGCCTTCGGGTCAACCTCTTTCGTTCGTTCTCTTTGCTATTCCACGTCACGCAAACTCGAATAAATTCGCACGCGCAACATGCAAAATAAACAGGCTTATACATAAAGAAAAAATTAATAAAACTGAAATAATAAAATAAATTCATTCGGTAAGCTAGAGGAAAAAAGTTAACTTATATTTCCTGGAAAAAAAAATCATATTCTTAGAACAAAATGAATAACTCCAATAAATCTTATCAAATTTCATCAATATTTACCAAAAGTGGATTAAGAACATCATCGGACTCCAAATAACAACAGGTAAAAAAATCGTAAACTTCCAATCAAGATTTTCATTAGTGGATAAAAAGTCCATCAATCAAGTATTAAAATGTTCCAACAAGTGACTTTATTTCATATTTTAATTAAGATAAAATATAAACACGAAAAAAAAGTTCAATTTATTAAACTGTTTTAGAACCGCGTAAACATTCGGCAAATAATTTGTGTAAGAAAAAAGTTTATTCGTATAAATATTCATAGCTGGCATTCATGTCTGGTTCAGTTCCTGAATGATCACGAATGAAAAATAGCATTTGCAAAAAGGCTGTTATGAAGTCCGTTTTACGTATTCTTCCTAGCAAATAATATTATTTTGTATAGTCGATTTATAACATCAAATATTCTCCTAAATTCCTCCACAAACTGCGCAACCTCTAAATGTTCATTACTAACTATCAACTTCAATATCTTTTGCTTTAATTAACTAATATTTAAAATTGTGGTAACTTTGTTAATCACAGCAATCTAATACTACAACAACAACAACAACGCGACGCTTTAATCCTCCTGGGAGGGTAGACAGCACAGAAAGAAAGAGATTTTTTTTTATCTAGCTTTAAATCACTCCAATTAAACGATGGCGCATATTCCTATCTAAACACAAAATTCTTGCTTCCGCCACTGTCATTCTTTTCTGCATAGAAGTTCGCCTTTCATTCAAGCTTTCAAAGCCATACAACTTCAGGTATTCCTCTACTTCATACTATCCTTGGCCTTCTTCCTCTCCCACATTTACTATCCAGCAGACCCCCCGCTTCATTTCTCTTCATACATATAGGTTGTTCCATTCCAGTTTTTGCTTAATTTTTGTTCATAAAACTTGGGTAGTCATGAGAACATAAGAACATTTGGGTGGCTAGTTAGGTTAGGTTAGGTTTCATATACAGTCATTTCTGCACGCACCGATCTGTTCTCATTATTTGCTTACTTTCCCATGGGACCTGCAGTTGTTCTTCTCACCATCAAGACTATCTTCTCTTTCAAACATGATTCCCAAATACAGCACAGTACAAAACCATTCACTTCCTCTAGACAATGATCCAAACAACTTTCAAGACACAAGCACCTTCGTTTATTCAGCATTTACGCTGAGTTGATTCTCATCTTTCGCTTTTCATACTATTCTACAAGCGTACATAAACAGGCTTCACAGCAACTTAATGCTATTGTTAATCATAATACAGTGATATAATAAGACAAGATAAACCAGCTAAGAAAGCGTGGTAGTGGATTGCCAGAACGATGTTAATGAAAATATCAAAAAGTAAGTGAAGGTTATAATAGGCGCACATGACCTAGCTATCCGGTCGAAGGACCAAAATGAGTAACTTTAACTGCCATTTTGGCAGTGTTATCGAATAGATAGGACATGCGTGCCTGCTATAAATTTTGCTTACTTTATGATGCTCTATTCGAATCTGAAGCCAAACTTGAAAAAGATCGAAAAAAAACTTAGTGAATTCAGTAACAATATTTTTAACATCGTTGAAATTTATTCAGAAATTAAATGAACTACTTTCAATCTCAATTTTCCATTTATTTTCTTTTTATTTATATTTCATTCACTATGTGCTGAAGTTGAGAAGCCCATGTTTTTATTATTGCATGAACGAATAGTTTTGTAATAATAACCTCAATTTACTCATTACGAAATAGAAACTAATATTGAATTCACTCCCATTTGCTGTGGATTTCAAAATCTCTGTAACAAACGTGAAGATTGTTGAAGATTTTGTCCTTTACGTCATGTCGATTTCTAAATATTTTCTCATCGAGTTCGATAGACAGACGAAGCTAGAAATGGCTTCAGGGATCCCCTCCCCAAGGGCCAGCCATTGGCCGCCCCGTCGAGTCAAAGGGAATCGGTGTCGAGGCCTCGGTGGTCGATGGCCTTTCTTCCCTGACTTCTCCGTTTGAACGAACGTTGGCAAGGTGAAGGAGGAGTGGAATCCGTTCATTCATACGGGAAGACTATCAAGAAAACTATAAACGACCACCCTTTTGTTTTCCTTGGGTGCAGCGATGTCGTACAGAGAAGCCATTCGGAGGCGTTTTCTAAAGTGCGCGCTCGAGAAAAAGGATAATGTTGAAAAGCGCTGGGTTTATGTTTATTATTTATTTTCAGGAAAATAAAAACAAAGCAATGAAAGGGCCCCCTCACGGGTTATTGATTTTTTTTATGAAAGCGGATGCTAAATATATAGTATTTCAAACTGGGAGATTTTTTTTTTAAATTATTGAGTTGCTGTTTCTTGTATGGAATGTGCCTCGGAATTTCTCTTCCCTTGAATGACTGACAAAAACAAGAAGTGACTGAACGGATAGGTAATGTTATCTCAGTGGAAGGAGTTGCTCGATGGTCGCTTGAAACGAGGAAATTTGCCTTTGCTCCCCGTCTAAACCTTTAAACTTGACCCACATTAATTCGTTTCGAATGATTAATTAGAATCGACGCGAAACTTATGCTTTGTTATTGCGCTTCTCGTGACTTTCGCTCATTGCGTGTGACGCACTCGAATCGCCAGCTGTTGATCTGGTTGCACGCATTGTTCCCGCCACAATGGGCGGCAGATGCGGGAGGGAACATACTCTTTCGCTCTAGGCACAACACTCAATAGCACGTGCAAACGTTTGCCTTTTTTATGTTTAAAGTTCCTTCCTTTCTTTTTATTTTAATATTTTTTTATTTTATTTTCTTTTGATGGGCGACTCGTCCATTACGTCGATCGGGGAGACTCGTTAGAATACAATATGAGCTGCCAGAAACATTTGGATTCGCGATAAATGCGTTTGTTCGAAATAATTTTGTAACGAATTTATCTATAAGGAAAAATCTGATTTCGCAATTAAAACTTTCATTTTCTAACTCTCTTCTTTTATGGATATTTTAAAACTATAACATGAGCTATAATCTAGAACGCTGAGGTAAATTTGAATTTAAAAACTAGAATATATTCAACCTTCTGTATACTAATTTTTATATTAAATGTTCAGTTTAAAATTAGGATACAGAGCTTTGAAAATTATTTAAAGTAACTTCCTAATGCCAATTACATTACATTAATTTAGGGACCGTTCATAAACCACGTGATCACTTTTTTTAACCCCTCCCTCTGTGGTCATCAATAGTCATATTTGAACTGCCCCCCCCCCTAAAAATTACTGGTTAGAGAAATTAGAACTTCCCCCTAAAAAAGATATTAAAATGCAGAGTTTTGAATGATTATAAAATTAATTTGATACATGATCATTACATGACTCCCCTCCCTCTGTTTTGTGGTCATGTGTGGTCAAATCGTGACCCCCTGACCATCCTCCCCTCAAAATTGACCACGTAGCTTATGCACATGGTTGTAGTACACCCCCTTAGATACTTTTCTAATTAATGAGCCAATCTTCTTCGTTTTCTTCTTCTCAAGCTTATCCTATTTTCTTAATTGTGTTGCCGTTATTTGTGAGCTTTTTCCAAAGTGTGTGATTCTCCACCAGTTGTACATCTAGACTCTTCTCTTTCATATCTTTACAGATGACTTCTTTCCAACTTTTCCCTTGGTCTACCTGGTAATTCCATTCTCAGTACCTTCTTTCCTATGTAATGGTCTTCCATCTTCATGACGTGACCACCCCATCTGTCTTGATTCCTGAATTTTACCATTTATATCACCAACTTTCAATATATCTCGTATCTGATAATTCGTAAATCCTGTCCATCCTCATCATTCCACGTCCCTACCTCAGTATCTGAATTTCTCTTACTTTTATCCTGTTCATTTCTGCCTTCAAGAGAAGTGTTTTCAATCAATGTGCCATGAGTGGATTTTATGTGTGTAAAAATCCAAAATTTTTAATAAATTATAATAAGTTGTTTCATGTTTGTTTCTAACAATCCTAAAAAGTATACTCTTACCTTTGATCATCTTAATTTATGGGTGGTGCAGAAGTGTGTTGCAAAAGAAAAAAATGTTGGAAAATGCTGCTTTAGTGCTTTCATTCAATTTCTGCTTTGGATGACATGACATCCAATATAATACAGTGCTATTATAAATGATTCATTGGATTTCAAAACACTATTTTCCAAATTATTGCAAAGAACTGTAAACTCACCAAGTTTTCCTCACACTTTACAAATGTTCTATGTGTGTTTCTCAGATCACACGAAACTTTTGATCACTGCCAATACCACTCCAAAACACTCTGTTTACATAGCGTTTTTTTTATACTGGTACTTGCTTGTGAATGTACACTTCACTGATGTACATCTTGCATATTTCAATACACAGAAACTCTTTTCCTGCTTTGTTACCATTTTGTATAGTCACTGCACTCTTGCTGCCAATTGGTGTATCATGATGCAGACTGGTGAGTTACGGTTATTGTTTTTATGTATCAATTATATCTGTATGCATAATACTTTGGAGAGAATATCTAGTACATCAAACCAGTTTTTAAGTTGTGTGTTGTTGCATTTTACACATTTCACGTGAATGATATCCACACACTCCTATGCAATATTCTACTGAAGTTGATGATACTAGAATAATGTTAACATTGAAAAGAGGCTCTCCCATTTCTTTTTCAAAAACAAGTTAAGCAGATCATTTTACAGTATAATCTGCCTAAGTTAAAATCTCAGGAAACCATGAAAATATTTGACTTATCAGGAATTTGACTTAAACGACATTCCCAAAATGAGAACGTAGAGGAAGAGATTTCAAATTTATTTCGACTTAAGCAATTTTGACTTAACTGAGTTTGCTTTACGCAAACTATACAGTATTATAAAGAGCTCATAAGGCCTTATGAGCTCTTGGTATTATATTGTGTCATTTAATGTAATTGGCTTATTAATTAGAAAATGATCTAATACTTACTTACTTACTTACTTTTCAAACCCGCTTATCCGTTAGGGTCGCGGGGGCAGCAGCCCTATGGAGGATCTCCAGCGATCGCGATCTTCCGCCATCAGGCGCATGTCCTCCCTGGTAATATCCAAGCGACTCGAACCCAGATTCTCCAGGTAGTCTAGCCACCTGGTTCTAGGCCGACCCCTTGGTCTCTTACCCACTGGCTTGGAAAATAACAACTGCCTAGGAAGACTAGTTTGCGGCATCCGAATCACGTGGCCATACCAGCGCAACTGAGACCTCTCAATGCGGAGAAGTAGCGGCTCAACACCTAAAGATTCCCTTATTGTATTGCTGTACACTCTATCTAGTAGGGTAACACCTGCAACACCTCTCAGAAATCTCATTTCGGCCGCTTGTACCCGCGATCGCACTCTTTCGGTCATTACCCAAGCCTCATGACCATAGGTGAGAATGGGGACAAAGATGGATTTGAAAATGATCTAATTAATAATGTAATTGACATTAGCAATTTAATTTAGAGAATTTTCAAACTTTTGTATTGTAATTTTAAGGTCCAGTTTAAAATTTTTTGAGATATTGTGGTTATTCTTCCGCTTGTTTGTGTTTTCATTTTTTTTTGTTTTTGTTTTTAATAAAATAAATTATTTTTCTTTTATTCTATTACAGTTAATTACTTGAAAAGGTAAACAAAAACAAAGAAAACATGGCAAATTAAGTCGTCTTGAACAAATTTTAAAAAATTAAAAAGGAAAGGAAAAAATAATCTCTACTAATTTAAGCCGAAACCACGACATCTCATCAAAATGAGTAAAATTCGCCAGTTGGGATTACTCTTATGGAAGAACTATATTCTCATGAAACGCAACAAAGTAGTTACCTTATGTGAATTCTTGTTTCCAATTGCGTTGTCCTTCTTACTACTATTTATTCGTAACATCTCACGTTCTTACTATCACGACGTCGAAACGGTTTACCCTGCGTTCCAAGTGAATACTCTTCCATCACACATACCCAATCAGCAGATCTTTCAACAGCTGAGCATTCTCTTTGGACAGCCAGGAACTGGCCAGAAGGCCTTGCCCATTGCTTACACCCCCAACATTTCAACCGTTCAAACTGTGGTGAAAAATGTTGCTCGAAGACTCGGTTACAATGGAACAGGTGAGCAAATCAAATGGCATAATTTTTCTTTTTACTAAGTTATAATTTGTATGCGGTTTGAACTGCAGTTTATGAATATTTAATAAGAAACTTTTTTATCAATAGTAACTGATAGAAAAGCTAAGACATTAAAATTTGAATAATTGAGAGCTTACACTACTGAGATTCAAGACATGTAGACCATTTGAATTTCTTGACAGAAAGCATATTACAGTAGTGTGAAGGATCAATTGTTTTTAATAGGTATTTTAACATTTTAGCTTCTCTTTACAATGATACCAAGATGCATGTATTCGTACAGTGTTTTTGCACAGGGTGATCCTGAAATAGTTGGTCAAATCAGGGAATGGATGAAAAAAAAAAATAAATCCCATGAACATTAGTCCTTCAGGAGTTAATACAATGAGGGATTAATACGAGATTCAGAAAAATGGAAGGCCATGAAAGGAAAAAAACTTTATTTTTATTTACAGACGTTGTTGAAAATGTCCACCATTAACCAAAATACATGGTTCTATTCATTTAAACAGGGACTGTCAAATATGCTCAAAGATTCCTGGTGTATTTCATATAATTTTGCAACTGTTAATAATGCGATCACGTAATTCTTGTATGTTATTGATTGTAGTTACATAAACAAAAGTAAAGAAAGTGATGAAAGACAACCCCTTCCCACAGCATTATTTATTCTGGTCTTGTATATTTATAGATGACTAGAATAAATAATATTGTGGGAAATGGTTGTCTTTCATCACCTTTTTTATTGTAAGTATACCACAGTCATAAGATAATTAATTTTTCTTCTCTTGTGATAATTAAATGCATCAAAACTGCTGAAGGATCCATTTTTTGACTGAAGTTTATGGGAACTTTTTTCATCCTTATGAAGAGCCCAATCCAATCCTTGATTTTGATCAACCATCTCAGGACTACATAGGGCAGAATTTTTTTTTGTATGAGAACTCAAATCTAACTAAGCCTTTTGACATTTTATACATTTTACGTATCGAAACTGGGATGTCATAAAAAATGTTGATCACAAAAAATTTAATAGCATGAAAACTCTTAATGATATAAAAATGAAATAATGTACATTGCATTCGATAGAAAAAAAAAAATATGCAGTTAGACTTGGTTAACTGTTGCTTATCCTCCTCAGTTATTTGATCACCTCCACATGGTAAGAAAAAGAAAAGTATGAGATGATTACAGAAATAGAAAATATACAAGAGACAAAATGAATTTGAATACAATTACAGTTGAGGACTGCGAATCCGGAATGCTTGGGACTAGAAGCTTCCTTGATTCGTGGTTTTCCGGATATATTTACTGTGTATGTGTTTATTTAATTAAATCATTTAATTTAATTTACTATAAATGTGTATATTAAAATAAAAGTTTTCACAATTATGCAATTAAAGTAATTATTATAATCCGGAATTGTGATTTCCAGATTCACAGCCCTGAACTGCATTTTCCCTCATACCAGAATACCATGATGGATGCCTTAGCCTTTTTTTAACATGTTTTTCCTCAAAGACTCTAGCTGACACTACAGACAAGGAAAAGTAAATGTAATTTTGCATAGTATTCTTGAGAAAATATAATCACTTATGATGAACATGAAAAATCTCAAGTTCATATTAACTCTAAATGTTGAGCCCTAATAATCCTTGTATTATATGATATCCAATAAAGTTGATTTAAAAGTTAGCTTTTTTTTAAACTTTCAAATGAAGAACATTTGTTTTTTGCATGTTTCTCTATTACATTGTTTCTGTTGGATAATTTTCTGTAAAAGAATTCAATATTTGGGAGCTAGGAGATCATTGGTCTCAGCACGAACAAGCCATTACAAATTAAAAGAAACAGACCTCTTGTCAATAACTATTTTTTATTTACTGGATGTACATTTTGGTTACCTTGTAACCATCATACCTGGGTTAGTATTTTGCTGATGAATGATGGTTACAAGGTAACCGAAATGTAGATCCAGTAAATATAAAATAGTTGTGGACAAGAGGCTTGTTTCTCTTAATTTGAAAACTATCCATAGGGTTTATTGAAATTTAAGCCATTACAAGATTGGGGTTATATGTGAATTGGCATCTGGGTAATTCATTCGAAGACCTTCTAGCTAATGTCAATAGGTTTTAGAACACAGCATTTATAAAACATGTAATATCAGATCAGGCATCATGTGCTTAAGAGAGATGAAATATTTAAATTAATTTGTGAAAGGCTTTTATAATTGAATGCAGGCAGGTGAGAGTGCTAAACAGGCCCTAAGGCATAGGTCTTGTTATTCTCCAGACCAGCGAGTCACTGGTTTGGATCCTGCTGGGAACATTGGTGTTTGCCCTTTTACTAACAAGCTTGAAATGCCAAGCAAAGCCACAGTAGGCTGATCCCTTGCTAGGTTAAATTTCAAATAGAACCAATTTTATTAGAAAAGGTAAAAGAGGAATAGAAAAGATAGAGATAATTGTATCCATTTTATTTGACGTAAAAATGATCTGTATAAAATGTTAAGTCGCTGCAAGAGGATACCTAGGATTTTCTCTTGGGAGAGGCTGATACCTTCAAGGGGGAGGAGCTGGATCTTTTTGTTTTCCCCAGACTTTGCTTATTTTTCAGGGAAGTAAAGTTTTTAGGGACAAAATAAAGGTTTTTCGGGATAAAAATTTTTTTAGATAAAATTCTAGAGTCTAAAGCCCTCCAAGCCCCTCTTCGCTGCCTGGGTGCATCCTCGAATAACAGTAATACACTTTTCATAAAATATAAGCATGTTGTCTGATTCTGACATTGTTGCTAAATATAGAAGAAAAAAAAACCAGTAAAAGTAGCATCAATATGAGAGGCTTTATTAAGGGCTGATTTGTTTCGAAGCGAATGCTTCACTTACAGAGTTAGTGTCAGTATACATAACGAAAACAACCTCATATTCTTCATCTATTTCCATACAGATCTGTATATTGATAATAGACCATTTGTATTGTTTATATTGATGCTATTTTTATTGTTATTTGTATATAACATACTTTTGATGTTATATTTTGAAAATCTGATTTAACTAAGTCTCCATGATAAAGGACAGCTCTGTTTGATAAATTACAGTAGGTTGAATATTTTTTCTTTAAAAACAAAGCAAATATATAAAAAAAATTAAACAAGAAAGAATAATTGCAGTAAAACTGCCAATTCAAAGTACATGTACTACACTTTAACAAACTCCTGTCACTATATTATGTTGTAAAATAAAATTAAAAAAAAAAATGAACAGCAACTTTAAGAGAAAACTCTGCTGACCATCTGTAGTCAGCTGCATGAATAGCTGAGATCACTTCATTCCCATTAACTTTATTTTCAATTCAACAGTAGTATTTTATTTATGTTTAAATTCAAACCAGATTTCAGACATGAATACCGATCCTCAAAAAATAAATATAGCAAACATAAATCTGCCAGCTTTTACAGAAGCTGAAATTATAGAATGGTGAAATAAGTACAGTACTGTAGTTCTGTGGGTGGTAATGGACTACTGCTCTTGAGCACTGAAGATATCAAAAGGAAAAGAATGGTCATTTTCTTTGTAATTATCTTTAACTGTATTTCTAAATGCCAATACTATTTGTTTGAGACTGTGAAGTTTAACAGGAAATATGAGGTGAGAAAATTTTTTTTAATATTTTCTGAGATGGTGGAAGGTTTGATAAATTTTATGAATAAATTTACGGGAACTTAAATATATTATTTTATTATATGGAACCTGATTATATATTATTCTATTACTTTATTATATGGGAAAAAATAATACTTTATTATATAACAGTGTTTTGGATGATGAACTTAAAATTTAAAATATATTAACTATTGCCATTATTGCCACCATATTTCATAATGTAGCTGTTTTTTTATGTATTTGATCCAAGGTCAATCTTTATCATGCCATACAAAAATATTGTGAAAGCTAAATTGCAACTTAGATTCCTTTGTATCTGACATTTGCTCTCTCTACTGTGTGCATGAAGAGAGTATTTATTTATTTATTTATTTTAAGCAAATTTTATAAGAAATGCAAGAGTTTGAAATTTTGTAAAAGTATTCTTAAAGCTGGAAAGCGAAAATTCATAAAAGAAAAAAAAGACTTGATGTTCATTTCTTTGATTTAATTCATGAGTAGTGGTTGTTTCAGATGTATTGAAAAGCGAGATATAATGAAACCATTTTATACCTGATGCTGCAAGTGCATTAAAAAAAAAAAAAAAACAACTTGATAAAAGGAAACTTTTCTTGAT
>JAHWFO010045454.1:6471777-6508850 GCA_023313115.1 Rhysida immarginata | reverse complement strand
CCCCCCCCCTTTTTTTTTTTTTTTTTTTTTTTTTTTTTTTTTTTTTTTTTTTTTTTTACCCTTGAGCTATTAACAAAAAATTATATTAGTTCTGACAGAAATTAATTAACTATTTTTTACTTTCTGAACAGTATAACAATAAAATAAAATTATTAAATGAATATAAATAAATAAAAGTCACTTTACAGGTCATCTAAATGGTTGATTTCATTTGAGTGTTGCTGGAGATCTGGATTCATAGGATTTTCAATGTTGATTTCAATGAAGGCTTTTTTTTGAAGAGTTCAATGATGAGATTTTAGAATTTTGCGCTGGTAATAAATTTATATGGTGAACCTTGGTGAGATCTCCAAATTTTGAAATAAATGTCCAAGCAGAGACTCAAAGTGAATGAGATGATTTAATTATCACCTTTGAAGGTTGTTTTTTTTTTTTTATATAATTAAAGTGTTCAACCAGTAGCTTAATTCGTGTTCATTTCAAATACTATTAACATGAATCATTATTCAAACACTGATTTGGCTGTTATTCATTTACATATTCAAAGTCGTATGGAAATTCGACTTTAGCTCACGTCATAATCCTGCTAACAAGGGAACAGTATCAACAGTTGTCACAAGAAGCACAATGTCTAATATGTCATTCGAAAGTACACAAGAAAAAATGTAGAATCACAAAGTTTTAGACTCACCTGTACAATGGATGGGAAATAAAAATGAAACAAATGGAAATTGACACTTATGCATACACATTGCTCCTGTTTAGACATGATAATGCATCATCATGGACGAGTGTATGGAACTCCTTCACAATTATGTCCTCCACCAAGAAGTCCTCCTTGAGTTAGTCAAATTTTATCAGATTAATTTGATGTGATGTTTCTTCTGATAGGCCAAACAAATCTGCCAATAATTTCACTACAATTGCTGAAGTCATAGTTTCCATTGTTGGTGGGTATGTATCATTAGCTCGTTTCCAGACAAGTAGTGACTATCGCCAATTGTAAGCTAGTTCCTAGAAACGAAAAATAACACCAGAATAGTATATGTAAAGGAAATACCAGTGCTCATGTAAATGACTTAGTGTCTTTACCTGTTGATCATTGCACTTTAAATCTCATATATCAACATCCTTGATACCCTTCTCTGTAATGCACATGCTTTGGATCTCCAACCAGCAACAATGATATCTAGTATACTACGATACCGTTCCCTTGTAAGAACACTTTTGCCAGCATTCATCAACATCTCCAAAAAACTGGTTCTTAACAGAAGACATTTTCAATAGCTTCTGTAAATTGTGGCATATCTAAGAAGCCACACGAATCCAAATTTTCATTTATAATATTTGAATTCGTTATATCATTAATTACTTCTAATTTGAGGGAGGGGAACTGTTTCAGCTAAAAGTTCTCTAACAGTGATTTGCCCTCATTCATTCATTCATCAATTATTCTACCGTATTTACACTCCTTTTGATAGCATTTAATTCCATGTTTTATTTTATGTAAAAACAATTATTTAGTCTTAAGATTTAAGCCTTCCTCTGGCTGCTATGACCCACCAATTCACTAAACGTCGGTTAGATCGTGTGCAAACATAAACAACGAAAATTTAAAAAGCCTGTTGCTAAGCAACAGCGGAAATTGTTGAAGCGTTGTTTGCTACGGTCGAAAGAAACAAAATTTTCTCCCAAACTTTTTTTTATTAGTGATTGGTGTGGTGGAGGGCAGTGATTGGTTGGTTAGAACTTTTCCCACGCAGCGACAGTTTTATATAAAAGACGAAAGAAAAATTCTCTCTCTCTCTCTCTCTCTCTCTCTCTGGCTCATGCAACTCGCACGTGTGGACTCCTACTTGAGAGGTTCTCTTAATAGTTCTCTCTTGTCATGAATCTCCGACTATAGGACAACTTTTAGCTGTGAATCAAATCCAATGTGTCTTATCTGATTCCGTGAAAATAATTGACTCTTTTCATGGTGTGACTTCTGTGACTCAACATAATAATGAGAGTCTGATTCAGTGTGTGAGCAGTGAATGGCGTATCCTATGCTAAGGCCCACGAGTGAGACAGCAATGTCGAATGGTGAACTGAAACTACAAAACGTATAAGTTTTATAACGCAACAGCAATAGAGAAAGACAGATCAACCAGGCAATGAGCAGCAGTGAATGCATGCAGAAAAGGACGACAGATCAACCAGGTAACAGGCAGCCACTAAGGTGGGCACCGAGCGGCCGAGCGACCCAAGAGCAGCAGCACCGATAATAGACTCAGTGGATCCACGAAGTAGCGGTGAGAGAAGCCGTGGGGTGGAGGAGAAACTGCAGCTGACGAGGTGAACAATGAGTGGCAAATTAGCTACGTATCGACGGTTGGCAGCGAACGCAACGGCGGTCAAGAAAGAGCATCGACTCATCGGGAAAACATCAACGAACTTCATCACACACAACATGTGTCAGTGCTTACTTCAAGACTACAACAATGTGTTCTATGACAAACAAAACTCAGATAAGTAGAGATTGATGATGCTTTATATGATTAACATTAACACTGAGTCTGACATAAAAGAATAAGAGAGAAAGTATAGGCCTAATTTACATAATACAATCGCACGTTAGTCTTAAAGAACTGGGAAAAGCTCTAAGCACAGCGCACTGACAAGATATAAAGATTGTTCTGTGAGATTTACAGCCATTTTGAATTATATTTATCTCTTATCAATTATCAGTAAAATTTACTAACAGACTAATGAAGAATTTATTATTTTTGACATGAATAAAGAACTTTAAGTTAATTCATCATAATTATCGTCTTCATTTGTTTGAATAGTTCTGTATTAGATAAATGGGAGCATTAAAGTTTTTCTTAATGAGGGTAAATCATTAAGGGGTCCATTTTCGTAGTTTATCACAGACATAGTGAAAGAACAGTGGTTATGTTTATATTTATATTTAAGTTATTGCACAACCATAAAATTAAAGAAATAAAAGAAAGGGGAAGTTAAACACGTTATTTGACAAAAAGGGGAAGTAACCTGAACAGGTGGGAACTTTAACCTGGGTACTTAGTTATAAGTGATTTAATTGTGATGCTTGTTTAAGATATTTTATTGAGTCTAAAACAAGGGTAAAATAGAAAAGGTAAGTTATAATTGGTGTAATCATCAATGGGATTAATGATAGATACCTACTGAGGATTTCAATTGTTGTCTAAGAATAAAATTAATGTTGTGTATGATTCTTTGACTTGATAAAGCATCATTACACGGAGTAGAATCTACCACAAAATAAAAAAAACTATTTTTCTTTCATGACTTTCCATTTTTCTGAATCCAGTGTTAATCATTTAATGCATCATAATTTCTGAATGATAAGTTTTATGGGGACTTTTTTTATCCTTATGATGAGCCCAATCCAATCCCGGATTTGAACCAATTATTTCAGGTTCAGCCTATATATTCATTTGATAATTTTAAGTTTTATTGTTATCCTATTCAGGAAGTAAAAAATAATTTATTAACTCCTATCAAAAGTGCATATAATAATATTTCCATTAGTTACATTATAAAAAATTATATATAAATTTTAATTTTTACTACACACACTAATTTTTAAACATACCGTTTCATTCAATTTATTTATTTTCCCACAGGTATTGGATTTAAAACTGAAAACGAGATGGATCACTTTATTAAGTATGGAACTGTGGATATATTTGCTGGGCTTGTTTTCACTAATTTACTGGCTAACGGAACGTTTTCCAAAAACATTGAATATAAAATTCGAATGAAGGCAAAAGGGTAAGAACTATGATTTAAAAAGTGACTGTTACACTTTATAATTAATAATTGACATTCATCTAACATAGCATTTTTCAAGCCGAAAATAATATCAGTGGCAATTTTTAATATAAGGGGTTCATAAACCACGTGGTCACTTTTTTCACCTTTTTTTTTTTTTTTTTTTCCACCCCCGTCCGCCCCCCCCAAATTGACCACATGGTTTATAAACAGTCCCTAAATAACTGCATAAAACTAAAGATTCATAAGAAATGGATGAGAGAGAAAAACAAAATGAAAATTAGAAAAAAGGTTAAAACGAGGCAGATAATAAGCTCAGTGGTCAATTATTATGATCATCACAACATTTTATGCAAAATAACTATGGCATTATGCAGCTAGATGAAGGAACGAATAAAAAATGTGATTTGACAGACTTTTAATGTGGAATGATCGTGAGTGGTTGAAGCAGAAGTGTGAGTGTTAGCAAAATGGCTATAGTTGTGAAGTGTTTGAGAACAGTTGTTGTTAAGTTTAGAGAAGGCATGTTGTATGAGCAGAAGACCTTTTCATAAGCCTTTGCTTTATGCAGCCAACAAAGTGTTTTTGGCTTCCACAGGAGCAAAAAATGGACAACAAATGAAAAAGTATAATATGGTTCAGCAAATAACATTTTCAACTGTACCATGCAGAAGACAGGAGGGTATGGGTATAGAGAAAACAGCATGAAAGCATGGATGTTAGGTGCATTATTATAATAGGGCAAGTTAGTGGAGGCAATATTATGGTTTAGGACATATTTTTATGAAATTGTTTGGGCTCTTGGATTCATGGAGAGCATTGTCTGATTAGAAACATCTATCGCAGACCAAGTTCACCTAGTTATATTGAAGGTTTATCCTACAGGTGATGAGTACTTTCAGGAAGACAGTGAATTCTCCATGTCTTAATGCTCACATTGAACATAAGTTGGCTTGAAGAGCATGATAGAGACCATAGGCACAGCCAGGGGGTAAATGCCCCCCACCCCCTCTAAATCAAGCAAACCTAAAACCTATATACGATAGCTTACTTGATTTTTGCTGAAAATAAGATGTACTATACATGGCAAAACTTTGGAGCATTGGTATTGACTTTATTCAGCAAAGATGAAGCTGGTATTTGATGCACTTTTCACATAATTTTCTCACATATGTGTTTATCTCCCTCCACCCCCCTCCCCAACATAAATTCTGGCTATGCCCATGCTGGAGTCTTTCTTTATCTTCTTCACAGTCACCTGATCTCAATCCAATTGAATATTTGTGGGATGAAGGTGAAAGGAGCATAAGGTCACCTAATCCAGCCGTCAAATCTCTGCGAGTTTAGAATGCAGATTATCAGATATGATAGGATATTTCTCAAGCCGCCTATCAACATCTCATAGTCTATACCAAAACAAATTGAAGCAAAATTGAGGGCAAAGGTGATATACCTAATAAGTGGTTGTAATAAATTGTATAGTGATAACTCAGGATAGGCTGTTTTTCTAAAAAAATTTGAGAACCACTGTTAATGTTAATTGAACTGTCAGGATTCTATGTCAAAGTGTGATGTACTCTGAATTATCATTCAGTTTTGAATTAACATTTTCATCACTTAATACATATTTTCAGTAAACTATTCTTTTCATTCACTCTTTTGCAGTACTGGAAAGCACAGCCCTTTTCAAAATGTAGAAACGTGGTATACAGGACAAACTTATCCTGGAGATCAAATGTCTGGTCCTCGAATGCCCTTTAGTAATGAAGGTGGCATTCCAGGTAATACTAATAGATACTAAATAAATGTTCATATAATATTTTTCATTATTATGTAGTAAATTTTTAGCTGGCTCGATGGCCGAGAGGGTTAAAGTAACACCTCCGAGAGAGGACCTGCGGACAAAAGATGTATACATTGTTACATCATTATCAAGCTACCAACTTTAGGGCTTATTATTGGTAGAAATACGATTAACAATAGCCACTTGATGATGATGTAACAATGTATACACCTTTTGTCCGCAGGCCTTCTCTCTAGGAGGTGTTGGTTAAGGCGCAGGTCTTATCGCTCTCGCATCCAGCGAGTCGTGGGTTCGAATTCCACCGAGGGCATGGATGTTTGTGTTTGTCCTTTCTCTAATTTCCTCTCGTGAGGTTAACATCAGGAAGGGCATCCGGCCGTAAAAAATCATTGCCAAATCAAAAAATTAACACAGCGACCCCATGTGGAAATGAGAAAAGCTGAAGATAAACAACAACATGTAGTAAATTTTTAATGAAACCACATTTAACATGCATCGAAAGTAGTGTACTTGTCTAAATTTCAAAAAGTTGGGACACAAGCTTGGTGTCCAAAGAGGTTGGGACTTTCCACTCCCCTGTGCCTTGCTTAGCCTAACCTAATCTAATAAACACTTGAGGTTTATTGCTCGATTGAGTGTTTTAAGCACATAAAATACCATCATACATTTTTAGCACTCTGTATGTTCAAACATGTTGGTCTTAGTTGTTTGTAAAAATATAAGTATATGGGTCTTTAAAACAACAAGTGATTTTACGACATAGAGTCGACGCGTTTCAGCCGTGGCTTTCTAACAGTCCTGAAGAAAGCCACGGCTGAAACGCGTCGACTCTATGTTGTAAAATCACTTGTTGTTTTAAAGACCCATATACTTATACTCTGTATGTGTTTTAATTTTCACGAGCGGTTTTTGAAAATAAATTTTTTCTTTTCATTTTCCATTCTTAAAAATTTATTAAATGTTGGATCATCATCACTTTTATTACTTTGAAAATAAGTAAAAATATAAAGACATCAATTTGTTTTTTCCTCCTTTTGTTTGCAGGTTATTACAAAGACGGGTTTCTTGCTTTTCAGCATACAATAGATCTTGCCATCATTGAACATGTCACAGGGAAACCAGTCGACAACATTGACATGAAAATGCAGAGGTTTCCTTATCCCCCTTATTTGCAAGATGGTTTCCAAATTGCATTGCAGCAATGGCTTCCCCTATTGTTTATGCTGAGTTATCTGTATCCAGGCATGAATCTGGTTAAAAGTTTAGTTCAAGAAAAAGAATGCAAGCTAAAAGTAAGTATTCCCTTTTCTCATTTTAAAAAATGCTAGGAATTTATTATAGGAATGAAATTTGTTTTATGTCATTAAAAGGGACCATTGGACATTAGATTTATTTCAAAAAGTTCTGGGACTACTCACAAAAAAAAAATACTAACGAGAAAAAGAATTATATTGAATTAATTTTGTACATGTATTCTTTCCCTCTCCACACATCATGCACAATGTTCTTACAGGCTCTGAAAAGTTTCTTGAAAGTCTAATGATGAAACACTCTTCAGAATGGCCATCACATTCCTCTTGATTGACTCCACATCTTCAAAACACTCTCCTTTTAACATGGATTTGTGTTTGGGGAAGAACATGAAATCTGCGGGAGACGGGTCAAACGAGTAAAGTGGATGTTCGATGACTGTCACTTTTTTTGCCAAAAATGGATGGAAAAGAATTGAAGAATGCACTGAATAGTAACTTTGGACAACATTTTTATATATTGATGGTTCCAAATTTAAGTTGGAAGCATCAAAACTTCATCTAAAGAAGCTGTAACAAAATGAAGTTTGGAACAAAAATCTATTTATAGTGCCCGGCACGAAAGAAAAGGGAAACTGGCACATGTGTAAATGAATAAAACTCGTTCAACCAATCAGAAACGGACTGGAAACGAGGTATTACTTATACCTGGCATCAGTAGAAAGTAATGCCCTGATTACTGTTCGTTTCTGATTGGTTGAACAAGTTTTATTCGTTTACACGTGCACCAGTTTCCTTTTTCTTTCGTGCCAGGTACTATAAGCAATACAAACAATTTCTTGCAACAGAATTTTTTGTGATGTCCACTAAATCAAACTTAACTTTAGTTCTGTAATTGAATATGATTTGCATTTACTCCATGAAAGTGAGCATTACAAATGAAAGCACTCACTCAGTAGATGTATACAAAATAAAATGTCACCTGCAAAAAATAACAAATGCAACAGTAATGAATACTCACAGAAACTAACTCAATTGTCAAAAAATAATATAGAAAATAATGTATATCATACATTTTACTGCAAATTAATACATTTAGAATTTGACTGGATAACAAACAGCAAATTATGACAACAGTTGTTCAATCAGAACTTTCCTTTCAAAATGACAATCATATTTTTGCAAGCTCATCGCAGACACAAAGAAAATGATAATACATAAGACAAACCTGTTACATTCAGCTCTCTCACACATTCTTGAGCACACTCCAGAAAGTCTAAATGATTTCACTGATAATCTAAAATCAAAAAATATTAGCTCCCAGCAGAGCTGGATGAAATGGAGTAAACTGAAAGCTTGCATAATTTGAAACATGTCTTATTAATTAAAGTATTTTTATGTCTTGTTGCCAATAAAAATAAAATGAAGAATTAAAGGCAGAATTTATAACTATAAAATGCATTTTCAAATGGTAATTGATCAAAATAATTCCAAATTTAATTTGTAAATAAATAATTAATACAGGGTATCTCTAAGCTTTTGTGTTGAGGACTGTAAACTGCAGATGGTAGAGATCTGTATATTGAGAATTTTGAGTTCCGGAACCAGCATGTATTACCTTAACTCAAGCTCTCATGGTGCCTGAAATATGCATTTCCAATACTCAGTTTACAGTCCTCTACTATCTGCAGAATTTTGACCCCCAAATGTTTGAGACACCCTTTATATCATTCCTTCCTATAAAGATGATATACAGCAAATTAACTATACAGGATTTTCAATAAAATGGTATCATGTTATGAAGAAAAGTAACTGGTATATTTTTTTTAAAATAGGAATCCATGAAAATGATGGGCTTAAGTGGTTGGCTTCATTGGGCTGCTTGGTTTTGGAAGAACATAACATGTCTTGAAATAAGCTCAATTATTACTGTTTGTGTGTTAATGATCAATGTGTTTGGAAACCTTCCAGTCCTTCACAGAAGCAATTTTATCATCATTTTATTTTTTCTATTCGTTTATGGAGTAGCATCCATCTGTTTTGCTTTTCTTATCAGTGTTTGTTTCTCTAAAGGTAATTATTTTATTAAATTGCATGATGATACTAATTTCCTATTTGCAATAAAGCTTTTATTCCATGAAAATGTGCTTTGGTCTAATATGAAATTTTGATTTTGTTTGTCAAAACTTCTTTTAATAAGTATTTATTTTTCATTAAATTGTTTGTTTGTATTTTCAGCAAACAGTGCTGCAACAGTAGCCAGTTTAGTTTGGTTTGCAAGTTACATTCCCTACTTTTTCATTGAACCACGATATGACAGTTTGACTTACAATGAGAAAATGGCTGCAGGTATATTTTCAAATACAGCAATGGCAATGGGATCAAAAATTATAACCATTTTTGAAGGAACAGGTATATTAATGTAGAATAACCAAAAAATAGCTATCATTATTATAAATATAATTAGTAATACAATGTTTATAAAAAGATGCTTGTTAATTGTGTAGTCAAAATGCTTAATTTCAGAGGAAGGCGTACAGTGGAGCAATTTTGCAAAAGGCGTAATACCAGAAGATGAATTCAGTTTGGCTTGGGTGATTTTCATGTTGTTGGTTGATGCCTGCATTTACTTGCTTTTGACTTGGTATATTGAAGGTGTCCATCCTGGAGAATTTGGCATTCCTTTACCTTGGTATTTTCCATTCACAGTAAGTGTCATTACTTTTTATTTTCTAGAAGGTTGGTTAGTTTGATAGTTTTTATGGGCGTGCCAACAGCTAGGTCATTTGGCACCTTTTCATTTCCTCAACCAAGCCAGAGTATTCAACATGATTATTATATTTTTACACATTCCAAGAACAAACACAAACATCCATGATATTTCTTAAATAAAGATATTAATTTCATAACTAACATAAGATTGAATTGGCATGGTGCAGATTGAATTACTTTATTTAACACATCATAGCCTTTTGTTGTTAAAAGTGAGAATTTTTTTTTTATGTATATGTAGAAAACTTATTGGTGTGGTGCAGTTCAGATAGAGGAAGTTGGAGAATTTTTATCAGAGTCTAAATGCCATACATCACCAGAATATTTTGAATTTGACCCCGAAGGAATCCATGCAGGAATACAAATTAGGAATCTTTCAAAAGTAATAGAATTTTTTGTGTCTGTCTAACTTTGTAGTGATAATATCCCAAGACTTTCTGGCTATAATTGTCACTTTGTTGTTTCAGGTGTACAAAAAAGGCAAAGTTGCTGTTAATCGTATGAAGATGAATATGTATGAAGGGCAAATCACAGTTCTTTTAGGTCATAATGGTGCTGGAAAGACTACAACAATGTCTATGCTAACAGGTTGGACACATATATGGGGGGGGGGGGGGGGTAATAATCATAATAAGTAAATGCTAACAAGTTTTTATTATTATTAAAGGTTTGATCCCACCATCTCAAGGCACAGCTGTAATTAATGGGTATGATATCAGAGAGAATATTAATTCAGTAAGGCAGAGTTTAGGGCTTTGTCCACAGCATGACATCCTCTTTGACTGCCTTACAGTGGCAGAACATCTACATTTTTTTTCAAAGGTAACACATCAATGTTTGAATAGATTTTTGATTTTTGGAATGTATTCAAAGAATAAGAATTTGTCAATTTATATGTGATTTATGATAATTGGTTGAGGAATTACACTGTAGTAAATGAATACAAGCTTAGTTTATCTTGTATTTGTAAATGTGTAACAGTCTTCTGTTATTTTTTTTTTCATGTCTGTTAACTGGCTGCTATAATTATGAAAATATGGAATCTTTTAAAATGTAAAGTTTGTGTTGAATGACTTTTATATTCTGTTCAGTTAAAAGGAGCACCAGCAGATCTTGTTGCACCTGAGACCAAACGTATCTTGAAAATCCTACAACTGGAAGACAAAATTGATGCTTTAGTTATGACGCTTTCTGGAGGAATGAAAAGAAAATTATCCGTTGCAGTTGCATTGATTGGTGGCTCTAGGGTGACTAACTAAATATTTTTTTTTAACTTACTAATAAAGATACATAAGTATGATTTTTTTATGTGATAAAGATATCAAAAGAAAACCTGATGATAGTTAAAAAAAATTATTTGTGAAGGTTGTGATGCTAGATGAACCTACATCTGGAATGGATCCTGCTGCTCGCCGTGCCACTTGGGATTTACTTCAGCAAGAAAGAAGTGGAAGAACTATCTTATTGACCACTCATTTCATGGATGAAGCAGATTTACTTGGTGATCGGATTGCTATAATGGCAAACGGAGAGTTGCAGTGTTGTGGAACACCTCTATTTCTCAAAAAAAAATATGGTTTGAAGGAATTACCATACCAACTTTTTCTGGTTGCACTCAGAAAATAAAAAAGTTTTGACCTAATTTTATATGTACTCATTTACCTTTATTTAACACAGGTGCAGGCTATCATATGATAATTGTGAAACAACCAAATTGTGACATTAAAAAAATTACAAAATTAGTCCAAGAACATTTACCATCTGCAGAATTAGAAAGCAACATTGGAGCAGAATTATCTTACATTTTACCCCACGAAGGAGTTTCCAAATTTGAAAAGCTGTTTACCATTCTGGAGACAGATAGAGAATCTTTAGGAATATCAAGTTATGGCGCTTCAATCACAACAATGGAAGAAGTATTTCTCAGGTAGGATCTTCATATGTTCATTTACTAACTTTCTTTTATACCCGTTCCCAAAATTCTTGAGTTTTAAGTGAAAATAAACTGAGGAACTATGAAGATTTAAGTGAAAGACATTAATATCGCTGTTTCACAATACATTTATTTTACATCACAAAGGTACATATAAAAGAGAGTTACAAATATTGTATACTACATATGGAACTTGTGGGCCAATCAGAAAGCAAGATAATTACTTAATTAAATTCCATAATGAGATTTTAGTTGGAGTCAACAGGGATCGGTCAGATCTTCTGGATATTCCCCAAGCCCTTTCAGGCCAATCAGAAAAAAGGATATTACATTGCGTACTTATAAGTCCCTGGGACATTGTCCATTGAACATTGTTAGACTTCATCAGGGGTTCCTTGAATCAAAGTTCCTGTGATTATTTCTAAAGACTCCAGGAAAATAGTTTTAGATTGCTGGCAAAATGCAAGATCTTAATGTTATCTGTTGTTTTAAGTTTCTGTTGCATTCTCCAATTTAATCCAATCATGAATCTATTAGCCTACTTTTATACTTGCATTCCTAGTGGATATACAAAGATTGGGCAAAAGAATGTGAACCCCTGGAAAATAGAATATGTATCTTTATTATAAGTGTCAGACCACTTTCATACAACTTACGAATAATCAATCTCTAGTGATATGTGCTATTCTTCTATCAGTCGTTTGGAAAAAGTTGAGGACTATATGGAGAATGCTCGAAAGCTTCCTAGTTGAACTTTCGCAGCATCTCAGTTGTGTTGCTTATAATATGAGCACGCGTGTTATTATGCAAAAAGAAGAGTCCTGGTTGCTTCCGTCGAATGGCATTATAAAGTTTCATGAGGATGTTATAGTAGAAGTTGGCATTCATAGTTTACTCTTACTGCCAGAATATGGTAAACAATATGTTCTAGTGATCCCAGAAGACTGCAAGCATCATTTTCCTGGCGATGAAGCTGTACAAAAAGTCACTGCCTGGTTCAGATCTGCCCCCGTGTGACTCTTTACTGTTCACCAAGCTAAATTGATCACTTCATGAAACACTTAGAGCCCATAAAACAAACTTTGCAAAAGGTGCTGATGTTCATACCGGAAAATGCCAGTGAGAAAGTTTCAATGACGAGATTATTCACTGGTCTCAGTGTATTGCATCAAATGAGGCCTATTTTGAAGATGACAACATGAATTTGGATGATTCAACCAACTCTTTGTGTTTAATTGAAGATTTCCCAGCATATGTATATATGCATTGTAGAGTATATCTTATATCTTACTTATTTTTGTTTTTATTTATAGATAATGCTTAATCAGCTGGTATTCTTTATACGGGATGAATAAAAAGTCCTGGAAGAGTCTAATGTTTTGAAAAATACACGTTTTGTCAAAAAAGAAAAAATATGTGTCAAATATTTTTTGAAAGCTATATAATGGTGCAAAAATTAGCCCCCCTGCATCCCTTGTAGGGGGTAGGGTAGGAGAAACTTTGAAATTTCAAATGGGAACCCCCAATCTTTTTTTTTTTTTTTTTTGCAGATTCGTTTCTATGGAAAAAAATTACATTGATTTTACCCAAAAAATTTTTTAAAGTCTTTTGTAGATGGTGCTGTAAGTGCAAAAAAGTCAACCTAATGCAAATATTTCGTAAAGTCCACTTCAAATCAAAAAAAGCATCCAATATTTTTTGAAAGCTACGGTATTTAATACTGCTAAAAATTAGCCCTCACCACCTTTTCAGGGAACCCTTATCTTTTATTGTAGATTCAGATTCTTCAAATTTCTTATCATTGTTTTTTTTTATGGTAGATGGCACTGTAATCACAAGAAAAAATGTAATTCGAATATCTCCGGAAAAATACTTTAGTTATAAGGGGTAAAATGCTTGTCCATTATTCCGAGTACTGCACTCAAAGTATTTAGTCTCCAGAAATAAAAAAACAACCAAAAAACTACTTTAGCGTAACCCAGGAATAATGACGTGGACATAGTACTTTTCCTGGGTTGATTTTTTTTCAAACAACCTAAAAGCACATATTCCCTTTGGGGTGATTTTTTTTCAAGTGAGTCCTCTCGCCTCTCACTATCACTGTGCTTTTTTTCGTGAGTCCCCTTGTCTCTTGAGATATTCACACTTGTTTGAGTTTTTTTGCAATTATAGTGCCATCTACAAAAGATTTCAAAAAATGTTTTGGGTAAAATCTTACAAAGGATGCAGGGGCTAATTTTGGCACTATTAAATAGCGTTCAAAAATATTTGACATGTATTTTTCTTTTTTTTGACAAGATGTGTATTTTTCGAGATATTAGACCGTTCTGGGAATTTTTATTCATTCTGTATATTATTTCCCATGTCAACATCCCTTTTTTTATTTACATATAAAATGCACAACGATGATTGAGGAATCAAGGAAAGGTTGTTTGAACAGGCTTCTGAATAGTACACTCACATTTAGTTAAAATTAATGAACTAAGCAAAGCAAAGAACCGGAGGAGGGGAGGGGGGAAATTTCCCATGAAAATTGCATTTGCAGTGACTATTAAAAAGTCTCAAGGACAAACACCCCAAATGGCTTGGTTGTACTTACTCTCAAAGATACACTGGTAAAATATAATTTTAAAAATCTGTAAACTTTTATTATTTTTTTTTTTTAGAGTTGGAGAGGCAAATGCATCTGACAACATGGAAACATCATTTCCACAATCTAAATTAAATCAAGATAATAAGCAGTTTAGAAATTTTAGTCTAAATAAAGTAGAATTTACATCTTCAGCAAGTAACGTTATCATGGAAGGCTCAATGGGTATGTATTTATTTCATATAAATTTATCATATTAATATTGGACATTTTTCATTCAGACCTCCCCCCCCCAAAAAAAAAAAAAAGATATAATATGGAATTTCTCCTGAAACCATAATTTTTTCAATCTCAAAATTTTTTAATTTCATGACTAGTAGGATTCATAAGCTCTCCCCCTATTAAGAAAAAATGGATTCTTCCTTATAATGACAATGTAGGATTGAATTGATAGTGATGAAGCTCCTTTTATTTCAGATCCCCTCATCATTAATTCACTGAAGCGCAACCAAAGTTTTCTTCTTTATCTACAACAGTTTTGGGCAATGTTAGTGAAGCGTATGTTGTATACCCGCCGCAACTGGATGTTAACTCTAACACAGTTGTCCATCCCTGTACTTTTTATAATAGTGGGACTTATTGTTACTCGAACATTGCCAACCAACGAACATCCTCATTCCCTCAAATTTTCATTGCAGGTAATTTATGCCCTCAATTTCTGTAAATTTTCTTTCTCTTTCATTTCTTTAATGTAATTTGATGTCATTGTCTACATGGAGATATTGAACATAAAAGACAGGACAGTTCAAGAGGATGAGCAGATTTCAAATGTTTATTTCAAAAAAAACTGTATCAGACGGAAACACATTCCACATATCACTGGATGGAGGACTGTTCAAAATTTTAAAAGTCCACCTGAAAGTCCCGTTCAGTGATGGTATTTCTTGTTTATGGGAAGATAGCAACTTTACAGGAGAAGTTGATTTTGTGTGGAATGTGAATCCATGAGAACTGGAGTTAATGCTCCATCATAAGGTAAAGTCAATTTTTCTTTTATCTGCTTCTTTCAAGTCCAAATTTCGCAGCCGTACATGACGATGGGGAACACGATAGCATGAACTAGTCTGCATTTGGTTGTTATGCTGATATCTTTACTTTTCCATAGTTTGCTCATGCTCAGCATCACACTTCTACCCAAGGTTATTCGGCACTTCATTTCAGGGGTGCACTCTCCACTTCAATCGACCTGAGATCCGAGACAGGTAAACTCTTGCACACATTCTATCTCTTCGTTGTCGATTGCAGGGAATATGAGGGTGCAGATTTTACATACCAACTTTTTACATGAACAACGCTGAAACACACAATCCTACATTTCCACAAAACCCGAAATACAATGGCAACAATTTAAGCAATACAATTTAAATAAATCAAGTTGAATTCAATTTCATAAAAATGTTACTATTAGTATAAAAAACTTATTATAATTTAAATAATATTATTATTAACTTTTTTGATTCACGTATATTGGATACCCTGCGGGGAATACAAAAGTGTGAAGTTTCCAAATTTTTTGTATATACAATTTTAATTTCCAGGGTTATACGGGGGTGCCGTGATATACAAACCGCAGGGCATATTTGTGAAAATAGGGTATCTTTGTGAAATCTATTGTACAAGTGCAACACATACTGTAGCTATTGTACATGAATTCCACTGTCCATTCAACACATAGCTATGAGTAGCATAAAAAAATTGATAGAAAATGCTTGCGAGAATATCCAGTGCTTTTCCATTATGCAATCATCTACAAATTTTCTGTCAGTCAAGTGCTTTATGACAAGACATTTGCTTGTTGAACCGATGGGAGAATGCACATTGAACGTCAACACTGGATTCACGTTTTGCAAACTCCGGCACACAAAACGACTTCTCCTGTGGTTTTGTCATTATCCTATAAACAAGAAACAGTGCCACTGTGTGTCTTAAAATGGAGCTTCTTAAAATTGGAAAAAGGTCTACAATCTTTGAACCTTGTTCTTCTATATTGGAACCTATTGTGTAACGAGATGAAACAACACACAGGTAGGTGGATTAAAGTAAGGGTTTAATTAGCAAACTTATATTTACGATACATTAGTGAGAGAGAGAGAGAGCAAACATGTTACATGCTTATTGTAGGTAGAGTGTACAGTTCTGCGATGGTTGTCACGGCAACCAAGGAAGTCTTGTTTGTGTGCCATCGTGGTGACAGCACGATACACTACGGAACCTTCTGGCTTTTATAGATTGTTTGAAATAAATATTTGAAATCTGCTCCGTCTTTATTGGATGACCCTGTATTACAAACACAGATTGAGAATTTTTTTTTTTCCTTTTACAGGCATTCAAAGAAGGCATTGTCCCATTTATGATAGTGAATGAAAGCAAATCAGATGGAAATCTTCATAGATTGACAGAATTTTACAAAAATCAGTTTCATGGGAGCTTTCATTCCCTTAATGTGAACCACCTCGAACACCATTACACAAATCTTACAGGCTATTTACTGGAAAAAAGTTCAGAAGATATAAATTATTTCAATTTACGTTATATCATAGGGGCTTCATTTGCTCACAATCCACTTAAGAATCAGCTCGAACTGATAGCTCACTTTAATAATCAACCTTACCATGGTCCTGCGATCACCCTGACATTTATGGATACAGCATTATTGAAGTATTTTACAAATGATTCTGAATATTCATTCTCCGTTATAAATCATCCCTTCCCACCTAACATTGCAGAAGTAGTGAGTTATTATTGTAATACAATCTTCTTTGTTTTCTTTTGTGTCTTCATTTTTTTTATTGCAAATGTAGAAGCTAACTTTATTTTTTTCTCTCTTTTTACTACTACCTTAGCTTTATAGAGGATTCAGCAGTAATATTGGATTTGTTGTTGCTTTTAACATGGTGTTTGGGATGGCGGTGCTCAGCAGTACTTTTGTGGTGTTCTTAATAATGGAGCGCACAATTAAAGCATGCCACTTGCAATTTGTGAGTGGTGTCCACTTCACAATATTTTGGGCCGCTACGTTTCTGTGGGATTTCGTTGTTTTCATGAGTTCCTGTTTATGCATTATGGCTGTCTTCCTCATGTTTCAGGAGGACGGCTACATTACATTTGAAATGCAGTGTAAGTAATGGTAATTACAATGCATATTTGAAAATAGTATTTTTAAAATCATGCAATTAAATTAAACGTTTATTTAATATTTCAGTGCGCTACATTCTTGTATTCTTTCTGTATGGTGGGAGTAGTCTGCCTCTTGTGTACATTTTGTCTTTCCTTTTTAAGGAGGCAGCAACTGGCTTTACACGATTATCTCTTCTTAATATTCTTTCAGGTAAGTTAAAGAGATAAGCTATTTTTCTTTCTACATTGTTACTCATGGAAATTTCTACAGCCTCTTTTCGTACTGGAAATTTTACTAAACCATTACAGTTGGATAGAGGATAGTACAAACGAGTAGTGATTAGTTTTTTATGCATAGATATCCAATGTTTGTGCTGGTCGTAGATGATCGTTACAGGTGGAGAAGTTTAAGTATCTTGGGACTGCATTCATGAGTGATGGGCAGTAGGAGAGAGAGAATTGGATGCTCAGATCAGTGCAGCAAGCGGTGTCAGATGTGAATTATAGCAGTCCGAAGTAATGAAATATGAGCTGGGAAACAAAGCCAAGCTTACTATTTTCAAATCTATCTTTGTCCTCATTCTCACCTATCGCCATGAGTCTTGGTAATGACCAAAAGAGTGCATTCGCAGGTGCAAGCAGTCGATTGTTTCTCTACTTAGATTACTCCTCTATTTCGATTGGTCCTCTACTTCGATTCCTCCTCTACTTTGATTCCTGCTCTACTTGATTCCTCCTCTACTTCGATTCCTGGTGTGGCAGGTGTTACCTTACTAGATAAAGTGCACAGCAGCACATTAAGGGAATTTTTAGGTGTTGAGTCGCTAGTTCTCCGCACTGAGAGACCTCAGTTGCATTAGTATGGCCACGTGATATAAATGCCGCAAACTGGTCTTCCTAGGCAGTTGCTATTTTCCAAACCGGTGGGTAAGAGACCAAGGGGCAGGCCTAGAACCAGGTGGCTAGACTACATGTAGAATCTGGGTTTGAGTCGCTTGGGTATTACCATTGAGGACATATACCTAATGACAGAAGATTGCGAGTGCTGGAGATCTTCCATAGAAGATATAAACTGCTGCCCCTGTGATCTTAACGGATGAGTGGGTTTGAAAAGTAAGTAAGTAGAAGATGGTGCAAATGTCACACTATCACATCCTGTACATGTTCAATAGTAAGACTTAGCAGGGCAAAAAATGATATCCACATCTTGTAGAGCTTGTTACATGTAGTGATCTGTAAGGGACTGAGCATTATCCTGCTGCATGATAGCATTGGATATGCTGCACGAACAATCATTGAGTATTGCTATGCTGTCTCCAAACCTTCAAGAACTATGAGACGTGATTGGGAGACATAACACCTGATATCTGGGACATATGGTGTTCATAATTATTACAAGGTCATTGTGATGCCCTCTGTAGTGCTAAACCTGGTTGCAACCATCATCTGCATGAAGATTGAAGCAGGACTCATCGGAGAACACAAAAGCCGACATTCTTCTGTCCAAATTTGATGTTCTGTTGCATGATACCAAGGGGTCAAAGGTAAAGTGAACGCCGTGCGTATAGGTCAACCTCATTCATACCTGCACAAGAAATGATTCCTGTTGAGACCAGAAAATGTAGTGCAGGTTCTACATACTGCAGGATCTCTCTGGATATGGGTGCCATTTCCTGCTACTGCAGTTTGGCAGATATGTTGATCTTCTTTGGCTTCATGCAGTCTGACCATATGACCTCGTTCAATGGTGATATTTTTCATGAGCACGCCATGTAGAATTCTGGCCTTCTAGTCTGTTGTATGGCACTTTTAACCAGTGACTCAAGGCTCCGAGCAGCCTTATTATCATGTATTGCATTGATGTTTTGGTGACATCACTTTGGTAGTACATTTATTTATTTATTTATTTATTTATTTATTTATTTACTTATTCAAATGTAAGAAACATATAAATATATAACAAGATGAATTTCCCATGAGCAGATAGTGCTCGTATATTCGGAAAAGCATCAAAAGAAAAGAAAAGAAAAAAAGAAATCAGTATAGACGATAACAACAATTTAAACTGATTCACATATGAATACCAATAAATACTAATTGTTTTTGACAGTCATAATCCAATTTTTAAGTTTATATCTAGATTTTCGTCCATCAGTACATAATTTTATTTCATTTGGTAGATCATTAAACAATTTTTTATAATTATATTCTATTTGATGGAAAACGAAAGAATGCTTTGGAATTTCAATTGGAATCGTCAGATTTTTAGAATTTCTTAAATTATAATTAAAATGTTTGAAAATTGGCTGTTTCATTTTTACATAATTACATGTATATTTTGCCAAATTAAAAAGATAAAATTGATGAAAATTCATTATTTGATTTTTACGAAAATCATTATTGTTAAAAATACAACGAGTCAGCATATTAAAAAGATTTATAATTGGTTTTAAATGAGTCACATGTGGTTTTAATTTCATTGAAAATGGATGATTCCTTTTGGCTGTAGCAAATTCCATGGCCAGCAGGGTATGTTAGAGCATACAAGAATAGGAGTGATTGTTAGTGAACAAAAGCAAAAGACTCATAATAGTGCTTAAAAGACTCTTTAATCCCTTTCAATTTCTTTTTATTCTATTGCAGGAATTGCAACATTGCTAACTGTGACGATACTATTAATTCCTGTACTTGATTTGGTTCAGTATGGGCAATTATTGGATTGGCTGTTTATGGTGCTTCCCAGCTACTGCTTTGGACAGTCCTTTAACGATCTGTATAAAAATTACCAAGTGTTAAAAGTTTGTTCTTATCCACTAGTAAGGCCGTTCTGTGATTTAACAAGATGTAAGTGCAGTTAATCATTAAATTTGTTTCACGTATTCTTTAGTCTCGTAAACCTTTCCCTGCCCATTTCATAAGCATAGTTTATTAAAAAAAAATATTTCTCTTTAGATTCTAAAAGCTGTGGCGAATTTCCTTGTCCTGAATTTCAAGATAATTACTTAGCCTGGGAACATCCTGGACTTGGACGAATGGTTACGTTCCTAATTGGACAAATCTTTGTGTTCTTCTTTATTCTGGTCATAATAGAGGTTCCATTCTTTCGTAAAACTGGACAAAACATTTATCACACACTCTGTCGTTGTTGTTCTCGCCGTTCTCAAAAAGGTAAAATAAATAAATTAATAAATTAATAACTAGGGATAGAACATAACTGCCTACCATTATCAAATATATATAATTTTATTACATTTCTTTTCTGTTGTAGTGTACATTAAATTGTCTCAAGATCCTTCTATGAATAATCATGATCAGGAGCTTGAAGTAATTGATAGTGAGGGTGAGAGATTTTATACCGTTTTCTTGGTGATGGGTTGCAACTATTAGTTCACTCTTTTAATTTCAAGTTGATCAGCTTTAAAAAATTTCACAAGGTGAATTCTGGGTAATTATTTATTTGCAGTTTACTAACTCTTAATTTTTTATACATTCTTTGACAAAAAAAATCTGCATGTCCTAAAAAAATTTCAAGTGCATGTGAAAATACGAGGGTTGTTCGGAAATGATTTACAGTACTATTTTTCATAACATTATTTATTATTAAATTTCATTTACAACACATGGGATTGCTCAATATACTCCCCACCAATATTCATCGGTACAGGGGTTGGACAAAATATGAACATCTTTGATTTTAGATGTTTTGTCGAGTATCTAGAAAAATACTTGACAAATTATCCTGAAACTTCAGGGGTGTAAAGAACATGTTAAACCGCATATATTTCAGCAAAGGTTTTGTCCCGAAGGCAAATAGGGAACCAGCAACAAATTGAACAAAAAAAAATGATGTTTGGGATCACCCTGTAAAAAATAATGCTTGAAATGCATTGTAGCTGTAGCATATGATTATGAGGCCTCTTTTAACTCGTGATACACCGATTGGCAGTTTGAGTGCAGTGGTTTTACAAAATGGTGACAAAGCAGGAAAAGAGTTTCTGTTGGAATATGCGAGATGTATGTCGTTATTGCAGTGTAGAATGCATTCAGAAGAGAATACAGAACAGAACCAAGATGTAAACAGAGCATTTTGTGTTGGTGTCAGCAATTAAAAACGCTTGTTGTCTGTGTAAATGGAAAACCACTGGTCAGTTGAAACAGTGGGGAGAGTGGATGTATTTTGTCTGACTGAGAATTCTAAGAATTATTGGAAGATTTGCCTGCACTATGAGCCATGCCATGCCATGCCACCCACTTGATTCCCCGTTGGGTCAGGTATTTGAAATACAGGGTTATTCAAAAAGAAGGAGCAGATTTAAATATTTATTTCTAATGAACGACAATAGATTGAGAAAGATACGATACGTCATTGAACAGAGGAAAGTTCAAAGTTTTATTTTATGCATATAACATAAGCTCCATTTCTTATGCGACAAACATTGAACAGGTAGTCCATTTCATGCCACACACGAAGTAACTGGTCACTGGTTATTGAACTCACTGCTGTAACAATTCGATCTCGCAGATTTTGAAGAGTAAGATAAAAATCTGAAGTCCCCACAGATAAAAATCGCAAGGGGTAAGATCTGGTGACTTTGGAGGCCACTTAAGATGAACAAAATCATGTTGGCCACCTCTTAAAATAAAACTTTGAACGAATGCATAAAATAAACTTTGAACTTTCCTCTATGTAATGATGTATCGTATGTCTATCTATTGTCGTTCATTAGAAATAAATATTTTAAAATCTGCTCCTTCTTTTTGAATAACTTTGTATTTGCTCGGAATCATTAACAGAATCATTGTGGGAGATGAATTAATAAAACTTAAAGAACTTTTGTAGAGTATGAGAAAAACTTGGTGAATTTACTGTTCTTTTCATGTATCAATTATAATACTTTGGAAAAGATAGGGTTTTGAAATCAAATGAATCATTTATGGCTGCCATGTATTCCTGCATTGAAGCAAGTTTCAAAAATAAAATATCTTACTAACTTCCTTGGCATTTGCTGAATTGATCCTACTTTTATCAACACAATCAGCTTCCACTTTGTAGATCATTTTCATTCACTCATGTATTCCCTTTCTAACATTTTCATTTCTACCAAAAAAACAACAAATTCATGTTTACATTATGTAGCCTAATCTTTGATAACATTAAGCTATGCTACAAAAAAGGTATTTTCTTCTAATTTAATAAATACATTTTTCTTAAAAGACTTTGAAGGAGATGATCATCAACAACTAATGGAAGATGAAGATGTTGCAAACGAGAGAGAGAGGGTTGAAAATACTCCTTTGAGTCATTTATGCATGACAGATAATCTCATTCTTAGGTATATTTATTATTGTATTTTAAAGCTTCTTCAAGAAGTAACGTACATGTTCGTGTTTCACAACTTCTAATCTGGTGTTTCATAGGGATGTAACAAAATATTATGGAGACTTCCTGGCTGTAGATCACATTTCCGTTGGCATTCCTCGTGGAGAATGCTTTGGTTTGCTTGGGATAAACGGTGCTGGAAAGACGACAACTTTTAAAATGATGACTGGAGACGAGGCTGTGTCCGAAGGGGATGCATTTGTTGAAGGATTCAGCGTGAACGAACATATAAAGCAGGTACTTGTGTTATCCCTCTTGTCTTCTTGAATAAAGAAAGCCTCATGTGTTTAAAAAATTAATCAGTATTAACTTGAATCAAAATGTAAATGAAAAGAATCAGTTTACGATCCGTAAGTCTTGAAGTTGTACTAATTGAATTCAGTAGGCTTGGATAGTTGGGGGGTTTCTTGAATGTCTATATCCTAGATTGCATAGTTAAAATGCCTGTTTAGGTTAAAGGATTTTTTGAACAAACATGCTCTAAGGCAGTGGTTTATAAACTGTGCTTGTGAAGAGATTGGAGTACCTTCCATTGTTATTAAGTTTAATACCTACAGGGTATTTCAAATCTTCAGGGTCAAAATTCTACAGATGGTAGAGGACTGTAAACTGAATATTTTGATGGCCAGAAATGCATATTTCGGGCACCATGAGAAGTTGATGCATATTTTGTAGCTGCTTTCATTTTCAGAGCAAACGACTACTGGATCGATGTCTGCTGGTACTGGCTTCCAAAATGTTTACATTTTATGCCTTGTCTGTGCATTATTCAACACTTCCTGACATTGCATTTAATGTAGGACATAATAGGATGTAATATCCAGAAAGCAAAATGGATGTACTGGAAAAAATTTCCCAACAGGCGTCATCTCAATTGGAAGACACTTCTCACCTTCGATAAAACTTACGAGAAACTGGGTTTTTCAAACCATAGAGAGCTGGCTAGGGTGCTAAACATAAAACTGTTTGCACACAAGACTTTGAGGAGATGGTATTGGATTGCACCATCAATATGCACCTGTCAACTTGCCCATGAAATACATGATAAATAAATTGTTTATTCTGAAAACAAAAGCAGCTTACAAAAACATTCTTCACACGTATTACTCGTTCAAGATCTCGTGGTGCCTCAAATAGGCATTTCTGACCATTGGTTCTGTATCTCAAAATACTCAAATTTCATTCATCTACCATTAGAATTTTGAGAAACCCCATATAGATGATCTGTGTAATTATTTTAATTAAATGGCCATAATAGTTTGACTGATCAAATGGTGGATCAATATCGACTTCTAAGCTGTTAGGTTTAGTTTTCCATTTCACACAGGGGAAGGTTTGCAAGATGAGATTTGTACCAATAACCTCAAATTTTTTTTTTTTCAAGGTTCAACAACGCATAGGTTACTGCCCTCAATTTGATGCACTTATCGAACAAATGACTGGAAGGGAGACTCTGTACATGTACGCTCGCCTCAGAGGAGTGCCAGAGAAACAAATACCTAATGTCATAATGAATCTAGCTGATAATTTGCTGTTATCTGAGCATCTTGATAAATTGGTGAAAGATTACAGGTAAAAAAAAGCGAAAACTTTTAAGAAAAATCTTATATTAGAATTTCAAACACTGCAGATTAATAGCTCAAATATCAATCTATTCTCACATTTCAAAATAGAAGTTCCATAATACATAGTAACAAAAGAGGGGGAAAAAAATTCAGAAAATACACACTACGTTCTTTTCAATCTATACAGTAGGATTGAATAAATACAATGTTCTTTGAAAAAGGAATAAATTTATTTTTTTATAATCCAATATGTCCATCCAGAGCCTGTATGGCCTAAAGCCGACGAGTTGGGTCCCTGGATGGACCTGGAATAACGACTGCTGTATAATGGTCACAGCAGCTGGGGGGTTGAAGATCGTGAGTCACTGATAAGTTGCCCATCCAGTAACTAGTTGTGCCTGATGTTGCTTAACTTCACAGAAATTGTGTTTTCAGTGAAAGCCCACCAGGCCATGGCCTTCCCCTAAGAGATTTTATGCTTTCTGCAATTATAAAGTTCAAAAATTTTTCCTTTTCAAAGAATAAAGAGCACAAGCCAAACTTTAAATCTATGAATTTCCATAGTTTCCGTTTCTATTTTCCCCTCTCAACTGCCTCAGTAAAACAGATGCCATCTAGGCGTTGAAAATTTTAAATTTTCATCATAGAGTAGCACATTGCTAATTTTGTTTTGCTTTTTTTTTAATTCGTCCAAACTCAATTTTTTTTCTCACTAAAATAGACTTAAAATCTCATGATTCATCAAGATATGTTGAAATTTTGCAAAGCAAAAATTAAAAAAAAAAAAAATCCATCTGTAGGATAAAGATTTAGTCGTTGACAGTGCATTAGTAGTTGCATTTCACAATTGAAACTGCCGAAATACATGTAAGATTTCTAAAGCACTATTCAAAATTATGTCTATGAGAGCAGTTAAATAGTGCCATTTATGGGTGCAGTAAGAAAGTTGGTCATCACTGTGGCTCAAATCTCCAGATGACTGATTTTGTTCTGCGTAGTCCCATTCTGTTTGTTTGGTGTTTACTTAAAAGCCTAAGTCTTGAGATGGTAAATTTTGACTTATTTTTATTAGTGATAAAACTCTGCAAGATAATTCATGTAATGTGATACTATCAATTACTGAAAGCTTTTAATTTTTAAGGTGTCAAATACTGAGATACCATAGGGCATTTTAAAAATAACTAAAATACGATTTATATATAATTGATTATATTATTATATTCCTTTAGAAATGAACTAAAAGACTCAAATAATTTTAAATGGGTACTAAATAGAAAAGCTACTTTTGGGGTGATACCCTTGTTTTTATGGCTAAAAGATTATTTAATAGTGTGTATACCTTACATCTAATTGTATGCGACACAAATGAAATTAATACACTCTTGTGGTCGTATTCACCACCTTGGGTTAAAAGTGAGAGTTGGGTAACCCAGAGTTAAACCTTAACATGGGACTGTTGTTAACCAACTAAGAAACCTTCAAATACCATTTCTCATCCTCAGCTTAACCATAAGTGGTGAATACAGCCATTAGAGGGTTACTCAAATTGTGCCTCGATGTACTTTTTTTTATGACAATTGGTTAACCCTTTTAAGAGCTATTAAGTTTTTTTTTTGTGAAAATAAAGAAATGGCTGCAGCATAATGGTGGCTCAGTTGTTAAAGTGCAAAACAGTAATCCCTGGTTCAGGCAATGGAATTTTTTTTACTACTTTTGTATGTTTAATATACAGGGTGACCAAAAAAAATATACACACCTGAACAAAAGAAAAGCTATGTTAAACTTGTAACACTAAATTCATACATACATCCCTTGAATATTTGACTTTACAATTATGACAGGTGTTCAAAGTGATTATCATAAGCATCGAGATACTTTTGAATACAATGAACAGCTGCTCTCTAGCTGTTATCAAGTAATCTCCTACATCTAGGCGGTAGGTCGTCTTCATTCAATGCATATTGTTAGTTTTCGATTTTGCCGTTGAGGAAAAAGTTATAGATAACATCTAGTATACTTTTTTTGGGCCATCTGGTATTTAAAAACGTATAAACTGGAAGGATTCATATTTATCAATGGGATTTGTCAAGCTGAACTAGTGAAAAAACGAACTGCTGTGTGGAGTTGCGTGTATTTGAAGGTAACGCCTCTTACCACGAATAAACATCCTACATATCTCGGATGTTTTTGGTAAAATGCTTTTCTTTCACAAACAGGCAACTCCACACAAGAGTTCTTTCTTTTTTTCATTAGGTCAGCTTGACAAGTTTCATTTATTGGAGTAAAATGGCTTTAGAAAAGTGCAAAACAAGAATTCCCTCAGGCATATCCTATATTTAAGTGGGGGGAGGCCATGGCCTGGTGGGCTTTCACTAAAACACAACTTCAGTGAAGTTAAGCAACATCAGGCACGGTTACTTACTGGATGGGTGCCTCATCATCTTCGCCCCCCTCCCCCTGGCTGCTGTGACCATCATACAGCAGTCGTTAATCCAGGTCCATCCAGAGACCCAACTCGTCGGCCTCAAGCCATACAGGCTCTGGATGGACGCATTGGATTACAATAAATTCTAAAGAAAAAATAAATAAAATAAAATGATAAAGAGCATCATCTTTTAAAAGTACACGTCTACGTGATTAAATTCTTCCCTTCTGCAGTTAAATTGTCAAGCACAGCATTGGCATTAATCCCTTTTTAATCTAGATTTAAAGCTGATGTATTTGAAATTTTTCTTATTTGAAATTTGAAATTTTTAATTTATTCTTTAAAGTGGAGGAAACAAACGAAAGTTGAGTACAGCTGTTGCATTAGTTGGAAATCCCCCAATTATATTTCTGGATGAACCTACAACAGGGATGGATCCTTTGGCCCGAAGACTGCTATGGGATGCCATTTCAAGAGTGCGAGACAGTGGCCATTCTATAGTCTTAACTTCGCACAGGTTTGTCATCTCTTATTTCTCCTCATGTTTATGTTCAATTCCAAAACCTGATTATTTCTTTTTTTTTTTTTTAAATAGCATGGAGGAATGCGATGTGTTATGTACAAGGTTAGCCATTATGGTGAATGGGCAATTTCGTTGCCTGGGAAGTCCACAACACCTAAAAAATAAATTTGGCCAAGGCTACACGCTCATTGCCAAAGTTCATACAGAATGTGAAGGAAAGACGAGAGAGAGCATCATACAGCGATTACGGACCTTCATCGAATCTAATTTTTCAGGTAAAGTTAATTCCTAATAAAGACGAGGAAAAAGGTTCAACTTTACAACAGTAAAAATTTAATACAGACAGATTTCGGTCTTAGACCATCCCCAATCATAATACCGTTATAAAGTGGAATCTTTCTCTTTACTTATATTTTGTGCGTCATAGTCCAAACCTACTCATGAAAGTTAATCACAGCCTTTGTTATACAAGGTCTGCAGTGTTCTCCCCAGAAAATTTTATCAGATGGGCGGATAAAAACAAACTATTATGCCGTTTTTCGTGTATTCAGCCGGGTGGCACGCCCGTTAAAAAGGGCCTGGGGAGAATCCTGGTCTGTTTAAAAAGTTCTGGTACATTTTGAATAGTATGCTTATGGGTGGATGCATTGTTTTCATTTGAAGCTAATATAGTTTTGTTTATGCAAGGTGATCTGAGCGTTTTGCAGTGAAATGGCCATGGCATTGAAACTAAAGTTCTGCTTGGCCCAATAGCGTTGTTTATCATGAATTCCTCCTCCCATCTGGTTCAACCAGTGAACTCGATTTTGGAGTGATCACTGTGGCTCATTGCTTATGTCTAGTCTGCGGAGACGAGTGTAGCCTTTAGTTGGAAAAAAAATTTGTTAATCAATTTCCATAAGTAGATAGTGAAATAAGCAGCGTTGGAACATTGTTTATCGAGCTCACAGGGTTAGACAATAAAGTTTACTGTAATCGGAGCCAGTTCAGGAGCTTTTAGCTAAACTAGAATGACTGTGCTTCCTCTCCAGATACTGAAGATAGTGTGGAAAGGGCAGAGATTTGACACCATTGAGGAGATGAAGAAAATAAAGGAAATTCCAAAAGAAGCCACTTCAAAAAGTGCATCTGTTGGAGACGAGATGAATACCTCTGACCTGCAAGTTGAATGAATTTTGAAAGTTTCAGAACTTTTTGAACAGAGACCTTACAACACTGCATATTGCTGATGACTGACTCGTTTTCATATTTCTTCCCACCTTTTGACATCCTCCCATTATGCATGCCAGTACCTTGTCTTTTAATTTAAAGTAAATCCTTTCTGCATTACAGGTAGTGTTTTGAAAGACATGCACCAGTGTATGATTCATTACCACATACAAAATCCAAAGTTAAGTTGGTCCTACATATTTGGAACAATGGAACGTGCCAAGAAAGAATACTGCATTGAAGATTACTCCGTTAGCCAAACGACTCTTGAACAGGTCTTTCTTAACTTCGCTCGCAACCAAAGGCCAACAGAATGTGCTTGACTGTTTCACAAGCTTTGTTACCTATTTTCTAGTCAAACCCCTCCCAAATAAGGGTGAGGTATACCGAACGAACTAAGTCATTTCCATTCTCTTGCACACCTACGGGGAAAGTTAAGGTGCGAGATTTTATGAAGAGTGTTCGTAGTAATGGACCTTATTTATTATGTAGAGAAAAACTGAAAACACTTGCGTGAAAAATAAACAAATTTTTAATTAATAAAATACAAATTTTACAAGTTTTGATCCAATTTATTCTTAGAAAGGAAATGAATTTCAACTTCAATCCAGTACATAGCCACTTAAAATGAAAACTGGAGGGGGGAAATGAACAGAAACCATTAGCAGAAAATATTACAAATAATGCACATTTAAATTTCAGAGAATTAAAGTCTTTAATAAAAAATATACATAACAACTGATCTGTTAAATCGTAAAATTTCATGGGAACACCCGAAACAAATATCTTAAGTTATTACCCCTTTTTTTTATTTTTTCTTCTTTAATAATAATAATGCTATAGACAGGCTGAGAAACTGGCTGTCCGCTTTCTGGACAAGTTAAATACCTTGAGTTTTCTTCAAGTTTTCCTCTCGTTATTCCACTAGCATGTGTGTCGAAGTTGGGAATTCCTCTGGTTTTATTTTTTTATTATTATTTTTTTGCAATTTAATAACGTTTGGGAGGCTCAGACCAACCACAGTCTCAATGTGTTTGGCTTTTTTTCAATCAGCGTTCTCGTTGAGGGGATGGTAGGCCTATTCATGGGAACATAGGCCAGAGCCGCAACACCTGTGGACTTTGGCTGCAATGATGATTTTTTAATTAGAAATGGCTTAAATGTTAAAAGAAGTGTTATGTCTGAGCTCGTCCCTGCTGCTCCTTGCCGCTACTTCTTGACAATTTTTTTACCTAGAAACACTTTTCAATTTAGAACGGTTTGCCTGACCCTATTTAAAACGTTACAAATAAGCACTCCTTTTAAACCTAAAAGTTACAAGTACGTTATAAAGGTATAAAAACGCGTTTATATGTATGTATATTATTATATATATATATATATATTTATATATGGAACTATAAAGATAATTTTTTTTAATAAAACTTTCATTATTAAGCCTTTGCAATTGCTTCTTACTAGGCTTTCAAAGATAATTTTTTTTTAATGGTTTAAAATAAAATAATTTAAAAAAAGGAAAAAAAAAAAAGATGGCAAAGGAGGAGGGAGAAAAAGAATAATAAAAAATAATTTTTTTTTTAGCAGAATAATTTCCATTTGGAAATCCTTTCATTGTTATCTAAAGACACCACTCGAATCCAACTTTACATGTTGTAGCGGCAATTATGGTAGCAGCATTATCTCCCACCCTTCCCGTCCCCCAGCCTCCCTGTGCTGTAGGGGGTTAGCCAGGTAGCGAGCAGGACTCGTTGGCCATTGCCACTGATGATACATTTCACAGGATATGCTAACGATGTTCATACCCAGGGGGTCCAACCTTCATATAAAACTGCAAGATTATCCAGGTTAATCGCTTCCTTAAGCACAAAATCAACCTGAAACAAAAGAAAAATCACTAGATTGTTGACAAAGAATTTATAAAAAAGTGAAAAAACTGAAGAAAATTAAATTTAAATATTTTTTCAAATATTTTTGCTCCCTCTATACAGAGTGTTTTTGAATTGAGTACAGATTTTTTGGGAGATGATAGAAGAGGTCCTTAGAAGTATTTTTTGTCATGTGAACATGGGGTCCCCGCAGCTCCGTTTACTTACAATACTGCATTGAACAATCAAATGACACCGGGACGCAGTGTGCGTTGGTAGGCCTAGATTATTTTATTTTTAACAATTAACACAAGCAATCTACTGTAATAACCTAACAACTAACACAAGAGCAGTTAGAGATTACCTAAATGAGACATATCCTGGTCGTTGGATTGGTCGTGGCGGACCAGTTGCTTGGCCACAGAGATTGCCAGATCTCACACCGATGGATTTTTTTTTACGGGGAAGCATAAAATCAATGGTGTACTCCGAACCCGTAGATACTGAAGAAGAATTGGCGGCTCGTGTTGTCGCGGCAGCAAGTGACATCAGCGACCGTGCAAATCAACTGTTTCCACGCGTACATCAATCCATCGTAAGGCGTTGCGAATTGTGCTATGAAGCAAATGGCGGTCATTTCGAACAATTACTGTAAAAGTCATACAGTAGATTGCTTGTGTTAATTGTTAAAAATAAAATAATCTAGGCCTACCAACGCACACTGCGTCCCGGTGACATTTGATTGTTCAATGCAGTATTGTAAGTAAACGGAGCTGCGGGGACCCCATGTTCATATGACAAAAAATACTAAGGACCTCTTCTATCATCTCCCAAAAAATCTGTACTCAATTCAAAAACACCCTGTATAACGGGACTCTACATAACACCAAACTCTTATATGAACTTGCCCTTATAAATTTGGCGTTACGTAGAATGCCATTATATAGAGGGAGTACTGTATTCACATTTTTGCAATCCGTACAAGAACTTGCATTAAAAACATCTTACGAGGGGTGTCCAGAAAATAAGTACAGCTTTGTTATGTAGGCTTAAAAGGTGAGTAATGCGAACTCCAGCAACATTGCGTGAAAGAGAATGGTCTTGTAAACAAATGGAGTCCTCCAGTTCTGTTCCCACCACCATCGTTCCCAAGCCTCCTCGGATCGTTGTGCGCGGTATCATTCAGTTTCTCCATGCTCGCGGTTTCAAGTCAATAAACATTCACCAACAGCTTGCTTTTGTGTATGGAGGATGTGATGTCAATGGTGAGAAGATGGGTCCGCGAGTTTAAAGCAAGAAGACACGATCTTGAGGACAAAAAAGGAAGAGGTAGACCTTCACTCGTCACAAACAAAATGATGCAAAAAAACTGAAAATTTGATCCGCAAAGACCGGCATACGACATTGGATGATCTCCACGAGAGTTTACCAGAAATCTCACGATCTCTCATCCATCAGATTGTTACAGAAAAAGTCGGTTTTCACAAGGTTTGACCCAATGGGTTCCGAGAGAGCTGACTCCAGATCACAAGGCAGAGCGTATGCGTGCTGCCCAAAACTTTTTTGACCGCTTTAGGGACAAAGGTGAAGATTTTCTCAAATCCATTGTGACAGGAGATGAAACCTAGATGTCCCACTACACCTCAGAAAACAAGAGGCAATCCATGCAATGGAAACACACCACCTCACCAACCATAAAAAAATTCAAAGTCGTGAATTCAACCAGGAAAATCATGGTCTCTGTTTTCTGGGATCAGAAAGGAGTTCTGCTGATCGATTTTTTTGTCCCAGGGGGACACAATTAACGCACAGAGATACTGTAAAACTTAGAAGAAATTTCGTCGGTCCATTCAAAACAAGCCACAACAATGCTCGGCCTCATGTCACCACTCAAGCTTCTTGAGCAGTTTGCCCCATCCACCCTATAGCCCTGATTTAGCCCCTTCCGACTATCATCTGTTCCTGAAATTACAGGAGAATGCTTCAGCTCTGACGAGGAAATAACAACTGGACAAAAGAGATGGCGGCAAGCTTTTACAAGGAGGGGATTTTAAAGACTAGTTTTTAACGCTCGTTTCCAGGTATACAAAATGTATTGAGATCAGTGGGGATTACATATATTGAAGTACAAATTTTGTAAATTTCATTTTTTTTTTCAATAAACATTTGATTTTTTAAAAATAAACGGAATTTATTTTATGGCCACCCCTTATACATTGCATGCTAATGCCCTGTACATACTACAATCCTTGATCATCACATTGGGAATTGTATTTAAAAAGTTCAAATGACCTGATCAAATCCTTACATTCTCAGTTGGACTCCCAGAATCCAATGCACAGCCAAGGCTTTGCACAATGGCAGAAAAACATAGTAAAACCTTTGCATGGTCCCGCAGAAAGTTACATGGGAAATCTGATAATCTAACTTTGACCAGCATTTTCGATCCTTTATGTATATAAATCTATACTAAAAAACAAAAACTATAAGGACATTTACACAACCAATCAGAGACCCATCATTCACTGAGGAGGTTAAAGGAATTGCTGCTATGCTGGATATTCACAAATTTCATGCCCGTGAACATAATGATAATGATCCTGACCCTCAAGAGACAGATCAGGATGTGTATGTGGAACCGCTTCTACTGGCAGATATGGCCCCCTTAAGATTTTGGTCACTGGTAGACGAAATTTCTACCAGAACTTATATTTCTACCCCACTTTTGCTTGGTCCCGTGGGTGGTCATTATAGACCGGTTTTACTGTATTTTACAGTCACAGGTTTTCATATAAAAGTCTCATTCGCTGTATTAGTCGCAGGACCCTGCAGAAATCAAAATTTTTGAAAAAAATCCACTTATATCTTATAATACGGTAATTGCATTGTCATGCCATGAACACTTAGTGTAGTAAGAACTGTTTGTTCAAGAACATTGTTATGAACTGAAACAAGAAAAAAAAAAAAAAAATCATTTTTGATAATCAGAGAAGACTGGGTCAGCAGCCCTATCAGTAAAGAACCTATTGGTAAGAGTGCCACTATCATCATCCAGTGGCAAAAATTGTAATCTTGATCATGATCAGAACTATGCAATGTCAATATACCTGGATTTGTCAATAAGGCTTGAACATGTTTCATCTTGAATGAGTGTAGGATGATCCATGATCAAGAATTTTAATGTGAACTTTGATTATTAAATCTTTAATAAAAGCAAATAAAATCTGAATTATGTTAAGATGTTCCTAATAAAATTATGTTCCTTGACATTAATCGTTAATTGGTTCCTTATCTGTGCGAAGCATTAGGAGCAATATATTCCAATGATTTGCATATTAATAATTCGTTCTCTTCTTTGATTTTTCAGAAATAATCACTAAATTTGTAAATTTTGTAAAATGCTATATAACGATATTTAATGAGCAAAGGTCTAAATCAGATAAGATAGCAACAAGAACTATTTTAAAAATGCCATAAAAATCACATACGTTTGTGAACAAAGTTCGTTGTCTTTCAAGAAAGGTTAACGGAATCAAAACACAAATTGCTATCGCTAACTTAAGAGGACGTCAATTTCGTAAACAAAAGAACTCTTAGTGAATCGGTTTTTTAATGTCAACTGTATGACCGATACAATTATCAGCAACGATTACTGAAATAACGATGAGAAATACAATATTAAACAATAAATAGAAAGGCTGACAAATATCGAGGGTATACAATGGACATGGAGACAATCACATCCTCTGTAACTTGCCTCCTCGATAAAATACATCTCACAATCACTCTTGATAAGATGGAATTATCCACTTCTTGCAGCATGATGAGAAGTTTTTTAAAGCTGTGGGGTGAATCCACTTTAAACAAATCTTTCCTGATTATTAAACATAACTTTGTTTATTTCATGTTTCAGCTCATAACAAATGTTGTGACAGTATTTAACTATTCATGGTGTTGACAGTGCAATTCTAAAATACGGTATTTAATGCAGTGGCATTTTTGTGCCATTGTGAAAACCCTTGGCAAGCATATTGGATTCTGGGAGTCTATCTTTCCTATCACGATCATCTTTTTTTGTCTTAATTTTGAAGATATTGGGTACATTCATTTATTAATACGATGTGTATAATGACGTTTTTGGTGCGGCCAGCGCAGTCACCATTCAGTATCTGTGCATGATCTTTCACCAAACTGCCTGTGCATTTTGACAACATGGTGACGCCTCAACAATTACTTTTCAGTCACCCCAAGAGCCTAAATTTCAAATTTTTAAAGTCTTTTTCATTTTCAAATTTTTTTTTGAATCTGAACTCTACTCAACCTCTTGAAAGCAAAAATTTCGACCATCATTGACAGTGATCTAAAGCTGGAGCTTCGCTGTATTGGAGGCCGCCATTTGCAATTGTAAAATGCACGAAGCGGCCCTGCTTCTATCTTCGTGTGCTTAATTCATGCACAGACTACATGAAGTGTACGGAAATCTCCGAACACTTTTCACAGCCCACACGAGAGTTACTTTGAACAGCTAGTGTGCACTCGGCGCAAAAAATCACATTGTACAAATAAATAAATGCACCTTTTGTCCATCAACAAGAAACATAACTGAAGCTTCACAATTAAAAGCATCATCAAATAAAAGCTAACTTAATGATCACATTTTGCATTAATTGTACTGAAATAATCTAATCCACAAACTTACCGAAAAGTGTGAACCCACTTGAATTCTTATTATGCTACATCCACACACAAATGTAAATAAACATTTTCATTACCTGTTCTGCGACAGTTGAACGACGATTTACGTCAGGATCACGTCCATCTAATTTCATTTTGACTCGACGCCAAACACTTACAGCATAAGAATTACGCTCCTGAAGAGCTGGAAAAGGTAAGATACATTTGATTAAGTAAGTTAGGCTTTGCAGGAGGCAATTATAGCATGTTTTACGTTTTAGCACTTCAAACCTTTTCCGGTACGAGGGTCTCTTGTGACGGTAGATTTCTTTGTTGCACCTATTGTGTGATAAAATTTGATTAGAGAGAGAAAGCTTGTTATAATCAAACGTGATAACATCACTGATCTCCAATGGTATTGGCAGACAAAACTTACCAGAGGATCGATTAAGATTCTGACTAGCTGGTGAAGTTCCCGAAAACAGTTCTGAACGACATATGGAAAGATGTTTATGAGGAGACACAGCCATGCGGAGGGAAGTCACACACAACGAGTCATCTTTTGAATGCAATTGTGTGTCTACAATAGATGTAAAGTTATTTCTTATCAACTAGCCTGAAGCACATTTCAGCCAAAGTAGAATATTTTTTGTAAGAAAGAAAAATGCAGGCCAATTCAAAATGAAAGGTACAAAAAAAACCAAAAAACCTACCAACGACTGCTGTAATGAATGAATTTATTTCACAAAGAACAAAGTACTGTAACATGAAAGGTTAACTCTATGGACATTCATAGATATTCAATGGAGGCACCCTTTGTAAAATGGCAGACATCTAAACGGTAGTCCAGTTCTTACCACACCCAAGCCAGATAGCTTGATCAATCGAGTCGAGTGCATCATCTATATGCTGCTTTAACTGCTTAAGTCCTGTGGAAGTTGGAGTACAAACACCTTGTCATTTACAAACTCCGCAAAGGAAAAAATCACCAGTAGTTAGATCGAGTTACCAAGTAGACACCAACATCAAGGGCATATCATTCGACCCGCTGCAGCCAATTCAGCGTTATAGAAGAGAGTGTATACGCTGATGTACGAATGTGTTTATGCCAATGTTATTGTGTGTGTGATCTTGCTGCTAAATGAAGTTGAGTCCCCTTCTTCCAACTGCACCAACAACCACTCAAGAAGCATGTTGGGATAGGTGAATCTTCGTAAAATCCCAAAGGTTTGATTAGTTATGGGACAGAAAATTTTTATCTTCTGAAAATCACATCCAGTGTGGCATGTGGATTTCCGGTGCCCAAAATCTCGGATTATATCAGTTGAATTTGCCACATTAAGTGAAACGTGGCTTCGTCAATGAACAAAAGTCTGTTGTTGAGTCAGTGTTGCCAAATGAAATTGCTTTTGTTATGTTGCTAGTCATAACCTTTCATCCAGTTTTATTGAAATAAATTCACTAGAGCAGTCTTGCTAGGTTTTCTGTTTGTACTGTTCATTTCGAATGACTAACTTATTCAGAGACGAAGAAAAATTATAAAAGATTACCTGAATCCTTGTCACCAATCTCTCCTGAAGAACAGACAACAGCTGTTGGAGTTTCATCAGTCAGTGGTAAAGCAAACTGGAGTACATCTTGGTAGATACTACTCGTATCTTCAGATAGCTGCCGAATAATGATTATGAATCCTTGCACTTCTTCGACGGTGAATTCATCGGACAGTATTTCACGAATGAAAGTAGTAAACTTCTCAGAATAGGCTTTGTACATCTGCATATAGTGCTTAACTCCATGCACTGGACAACCACACTCCTGTTCTTCATACTTTCAAAAACAAACAGGGCAAAAAAGAAAATTTATCTTTTCTGTAAAAAATATTTTCATTGTAAAGTAAAGCACTTAATTTTATTTATAAAACAGACAAAGTAAATGCAATGCTATAAACTAAGAGTTATCAAAAGGAGAAAACCTCTAATCCACAAAGAATAAAATTGAAATACCAGATACATACTTCGAATACCAGGATTTCAGCAGTGAAAGACAAAAGTAAAAAGAAAATAAAACTTCAATGCTATATCCTGTCTCAGCTTTGGTTGAGAGTG
>JAHWFO010045454.1:6447413-6466777 GCA_023313115.1 Rhysida immarginata | reverse complement strand
CTCTTAAGCATATGCTACAGCTACAATGCATTTCAAGCATTATTTTTTTGGTTCACTTCTTTGCTGGTCCCCTATTTGCCTTTGGGAGAAAACCTTCCCTGAAATATATGAGGTGTAACATCCCTTTTACACCCCTGAAATTTCAGGATAATTCGTCAAGTATTTTTCTAGATATTCGACAAAACGTCTAAAATTGAAAGTGTCCAATTACTTTCTTCCAATCAGTGTATTTTGAAGTTGCCAATCAAGGGTCTTTGTAAAATTCATAACATTTCTATGCGGGCCCCTGGAAGATAGGACCTGAGGACCACAGGTAAGAATCTCTGCTGCTTAAATAAGCACAAACTATCAAATTAAATAGAAATGCAGTTTAATCTATTAAAAACCTGCTTACCCAACAACAATACGTGTTTATTTTTTGTTCATTTAACACAGCCTGGATTTCATTTGTAGCTTCTGTCACTAAATTTGTCACGTTTGCAATCCAATCAACAGTCACAGTTTGCCCTTCAAGAGACTAGAAAACCAAAAAATGGCAAATTGCTATATCATGTTACAGAAAAACAGTAAGGAGCATAAAAAAAAACAAAAAGCAAATATACCTTCAATGCAACTAATTTTTCTTCTAGTGGTGTAACTGTTGTTTTACAACTCTCTGCTAACAAACAACTTTCTTGGCATCTGATTATTAAAAACAAAAAGCAATTTTTAAGATCTGGAATGAAAACTGAGGGTTTAAGAACTTATAAAAACGCAAGAGTTTGTTCAATTACGCTACCCAGAATCCTCCATTTGCAATGAAATTAAGACCACATGCAGTAAAAGAGGTACAATGCAAACAATTAAGGTAATGTTGCCGAAATGTCACTGCAACGCATGATATAGAGGATGCTGGAGCTTTTACCCGGTGTCTAAATAGGGGATACAAAAGCCTGGAAGGTCTATGAGTGCTAAGAGGCAAATTTGTATGCCATGGCATAGCTCTTGAAGAATCTCACCACCCAGACTAACTGGATGAAAACTATTTTTATTAAATATGAATCTTACTTTTAGGTTTGTTATTTGGTTATTATGAAATAGAAAAAAATAAGTTTGTTTTTTTGATGGTCCACTAATTGTTATTCCCAGTCTAATAAATGGCTCAAAAACTTCACATCTCGGGGAAAAAATCTCTGATGGTCTACAGTCAAAATAGTTTATATCGGCATTGGTTTTGGTGACCAACCAAATGTAACAACCATTTTTCTCTTAAATTGATGTCCTATCTAAATGACAAAAACATCGCCTATAATGACGGATTCGTGTATAGCGACAGACATTTCGAGTGAAACGTGTCTGATCCCCTATCAGCGATAACAATCGATTTCCGGTGGAAAGATCTCCCTGGACACATGTTTTGAGGGTTTATTCTCAAGTCCATGTGCTATGCCACAGTTTCCTTTCGATTTCAGTGTTGCCAACTTAGCAGATCTTTCACTAAATTTAGCAAACTTTTAGCTCCCTTTTAGCAGGAAAAAAAATTTTTGAGTTGGAAAACTGACTTAGTTTTCAGCCCAAGCTAGCAGAGTTCGTGAAGCTGCTGCAGATGTACCTAACGAGAATGGCTCCTAAAACAAAATGCTAATTGTGGAAGAAAAAGCTAACATCAGCTGGAGTAAAAAATTGCAGCATCTGCAGAGAAATTGATATATATCTCACCCTACCATGTCAACAATTTGGAAGGACTGCGAGAAATATAAGAATGCCTTCGTATAATTTGAAATAATTACATATTGACATTGGTATGACGTTTTAGAACCGGATAGAGAGCGACATTGGTCATAACGTCAAACAGATATAACAACCAATTCTTCAAGGTCCCTTGATAAACTATATCAACTGCAATTCCACTAAAGATTTACCATATGTATTTTAAATGATATTTATAATGTTGTTCTCCTTTGAAAGCCATTTGTATCGTGCCAGAATGAAAACAAAGTTGTTGGTAATTTCTGTCCTTTTCTGCCTCTGCTAGTTCAATTATAACATTTGATTACCTATTAATGAGTTGAAGAAAGCCGTTATCTGACGAAACTGCTTCAGACGTGCGTGTACGCAATGCCTCAAAATGTAAAACAGTGCTACAAGTTGTTGTTATTTCTCCACCAATTTTTGTCATGTTCTGCATAAAAACAAAAAACAAAAACATTGAGATGAATAAATCAATTAAACAAAAATAATTCTTTAAAATGGTAAGCCTTATCATCATTACTGTAATGAGTTCAGTCCTTGTTGCAATCGATTGTCCAAAATTATCCAAAATGTCGGTCACAGAGGGATTAGCTCCTACAGCCCATTTGAGACGCTGCTCAACACTGGAAACCAAATTATGGTAACGATCTCTGGCCACTATCAGGCTTGACTCTACTGTCAGCAGAGCCTGCATGCTTTTTCTCATCTCCGACATTACGGTTCCTCGAGAAGGTGCAGCTAAACTATGCAACCCTCCTACGTTGCTATGCAACAAGATATCTTCGTGAAGCCACTGATGACTTGCTAATTGAAGCTGCACACGTTGTAAGCTTGCTTTAAGCGTCATTATGTTTTGCTCTAATCGTCTAAAAAGAAAGATAAAACACATTTAATTATAATAAAACAACAACAATTTGAAAATTTGTATGATGAAAAAACCCCAACAAAAAGCAGACGAGAATAGTAATAATCATTTAGTGCATTAATAAGCACTACAATGTATAATGAATGCTACTACTTCCGTACTTCTCCAGCTTTGGTCTATCAGATATTTTGCCAATTGTTTGACTGTCCACGAATGAAAAAGGTTGGATATTGTTGGTCTATGTTACATTTTTAACAAAGTCTCAAATCAAAAACTGGTTTTAGAAAGACTTTCTCTACAAGTAACCAATTATTATTATAAACTCGAAGAATCAAGAATCCCGTTTCACGCTGATTACAGAGGCACTGCTCCCCCGAAATGTACATACATGGAGTAAAACATTTTTTGTGGAATTATCTCTTTTGCACTGTTATCTGGTTAACTAAACTGAGTGGCCAAAAGTCATGGGAAGGCACTGGATCTGATGTTAATAGCAAGTTGTTCCTCTGTGAACCCTCAAAACTGCAGTAACACACCGAGGCATGGACTCTACGAGACGTTGGAATCGTTCTGGAGAGATATTGACCCACGCATAACTGACCCACGCTTTTGCCTGACACAACCTTGTTAACACGCAGGATCCATAGTTTCATGGGGCATACGCCACACTCTTGCATCCATCAGCTCGATATAAACTGGGATTCATCAGACCATGCCATACATCACCACTGTTCCATGGTCCAATGACGATGTTCACAGACCCATGACACTGAAACCTATGCGGCGCATTTGTCTCCGTACAGTCTTGGTAGAAATGGATTCCTGACATCCCACATTCAAATCAGCAGTGATCTGACTCACAAAGCCCGTTGATCGCCCCATATGGCTCTGCTGAGCTGACGTGACGTTTGTTCGTCAAGCACTTGTGGTTGTCCGCGTGTGCAAACATTATCTCTGCGATATTGAAGATCCACCCTAAACACGGTTGACCTAGGAAACCTAAGTTCTTGTGTAATCTCCGATATGCCGTGAGCCATGCATCTTGTCCAGATTATCATCCTACGATCAAACTGTTAACTCGCAATGGTGCGGCCATGTTCAGTACACATCCGTTTGTAATAGACGGCTCAGATATCGTGTCTACACTAGCACCATACACTGCATCTGGCCACAACATTCGGGAGTCATATAAGGTGCATCTTCAAATGGGACAACCCTTCCCCTGACTTTAGGCCACTCAGCTATTGTTAATAAATGAAAAGTTGATAGAGGCTTTACAATGCATAAAAAACTGGGAAAACACAAAAGAATTCCAACCAGTTTCTCCTTTTATTCCTGGCTTTATAATATTATTGGTAACAAAAGAAGGAATATCATGTACGAGTTGCCTGTAAAGGAAGGAAAAACCTCTAACCACAAAAAACACCAGATACTTATTTCAAAGGCAATGCCTTCAAAAATATGTATCGGATGTTTCATATCTTGGACTTTTTTGTGGTTAGAGGTTTTTCCTTCCTACTTTCTTTCTGAGGTCTTTTCTCAGTCTTGGGAGATGACCTATGGAAGAGAGTTCTTTGGAGAAAAAGATATGGTAAAAGAGTCAAAGTTAAAATTCAAGGTAAAATCCAGGGGCATAATTTTTTAGGGGGGGGGGGGGTGAGAATGTGGTGGTACATGTTGATTTTGGTTGCAAACACAGTGCTAAGCAAATAAGGGTTTCGTCCAAAGACCCCAAGCTACCTTTCAACTTACCTAAACATTACCACTAAATAAACACATGATATTTAATTTTAATTATTTATTCCGTGTAATATATTTAATATTATTAATTTAATATTCAGTAAAAGTACGAAATACAAATATGAAATGATCAGTATAAAATAATAAAAATCAGTGTGAAAAGTACGCAGTCGCATAGCCTACAATGAAATAATTGTAGTAGGCGAGGTTACTAGAAGAGAGTAGCAGGCCTTAGCAGTGGCGCAATGAGGGTAAACGGAGCCTAGGGTGTGATATTCATTTTTTTCTCCCAGTGTTATCGTTTTTTGTCAAGACTGGCACCCCCCCCTGCCCTCCTGTCACTATGCCACCACTGAAAGTACTTATCACAACACTTTTGGGCTGGCTTAACCAGCTCCTGCTCACTGGGCTTAGCTTCAAGAACTTTGTCTTGCTTGCCGCTGTGCTGCCATCTCTTGCGGGTCGCTGTTACTATTGCGACCGTTCGCCGACCCGTGATAACACAGATCAATTCGTGAAAAGCATGACAAGGGTCACAATCAGGGGTACTGTGATAACCCGGATCAGTGATAAACTATGCCGTGATAAACGAGGACAGAGGTACTAAGTTCTTGATGATCGAGATGGATGTGTGCATGCATTGCATCAAAGCACCATCAAGGAGCAGGATCAATTGCAGGGTAAAAGGGATCCAGTTTCTCCAAGTTCTTTTTCTGATGAAGGTTACTAGGCTGAGGGTGATTGAGTTCCAAGTTTTAGTTCCTTTACAGGTGTGTTGTTGTTAATTGTATCACTATTAGACCAATATAAGGAGTTTTTTCAATGAAGGGTATATTCAGCTTAGTTTTGTAAATTTGGTACATCTTATTTGTCTTTAGCAAACTTTTCAGGTATAACATTTCTGGTCTTGTCATCAAAATTTGTTTTGTATAAAATTACTTCCTGCCTTAACACTAACTAAATATCCGTGAAATTCAATTTCTCATATCAATGAGATCAACAATTTATGCAACTCTTAGTAGACAAGGAAAACATTCTCTTTTGAAAAAAAAATTGTCTGAAATTTGGTGTAAATTCTGACTGTCCAAACACATTCTTTCCATACATTCTATCAATACAATATACTCTATATAACAAACGGATTACCAAACAACTAGTAATGGTCAGTAAGCTCTCTACCTGGCTATATCTTGTTTCTTCCACATGGCCTCAAAGGTAGAAATCAGGGCACCAGCTTGGTTCAAATGACTCGGCTTGAACTCGTCTTCCTTCACAGCCAAGTCAACAGCTTTGCGACAGAGCTCCTCCAAGGCAACCTTAGATTCTGCACCGATATCTCGCAACTCGATCTCTGCAGTTACGTCGACACCACAGTTTCGAATATAGAGGCATATGATGTGGCAAAGACTTTGGGATAACAAACCTAACATCTATAAAAAGTTAAAATCTATGAAGCAATATTACCAAGACGATTATTACAAGCTTACAATTTTACGCACCTGCTTTCTAACGAACTCTGCAATAAATTTCTTGATTGGTCGAGTGAGATGATCATCATTGTACACAGCTCCAAATGTCACTGAATCAATTGGATATTTTAAAATACCTGCTAAATAATTACATATAAGGGTACTTTAAAATACATTACTTAAACATAAAAACTGGCCATCAAAAATTAAATCGTATATTCGATGAAGCTGAGGTTCATTAATTTCTTGGGTGATTATAGGAAAATTTAAATATTTGTTTTCACCATGTTAATGAGGTCTGGTTGAAGAGTTCCAGAGTATTTTGAACAGTGTGCCTAACAGTAACTGAATGAGTGGGTACTTTCGTGTTAGCGTAAACAGAACGAGTACCCTCCCATTGTTGGATCGCCAATAAACAGCTTTATTTTATGCCTACTGTTTGTTTATGTAAAGTGACCTCCCAAACATTTTGTGATTGCTTAATTTTTACAATAAGCAACTTGCGTGAAATTCTGCTTCAAACTGGGGCAAACATTCACAGAAACCCATCAAATGCTTCAACAAGTCTATGGTAATGAATCCATGAGGCCACTCCGATTTTATGAATAGCTCAACCAGTTTTAAAGCGCTGGTAAACAGTTGAAGACTAACGTTCTGGGAGTTCTTCAATATCAACTGATTAATACAGAAACATTAACAATCAGGTATCTTATTTGTGCCTCACCTCAGATCACAAGATCAAGAATCAAGATGCACCTTGTCAGGATCTCAACTGAGCTGAGGAGGATGATGAAACCTTGTCAAACATCAGTACAGGCGATGAAATATGGGTCTACGGCTATGACAGTGAAACCTAAGTTCAGTCCTCTCAGTGAGTTGGTGAAAATTTGCCTCAGCCAAAAAAAAAGGACGCCAAATTTCCTCCAATGCCAAAGTCATGCTGACCGTGTGTTTTTGATGCTTATGGCGTTGTTCATCTTGAATTCCTCCTCTCAGCTGGTCAGACCACAACGAACCACAGTTACTACTTCCAAGTTCTGAAACGCCTCAAGAGTAAATGTGAGGAAAACACCAGAACAATGGCACAACCAGAATTAATTTCTTCCGCCAACATGCCAGGTCACTCAGTTGTCATTTCATGAGATTTTAGTCAAACATGTGCTTCCTCATCCCCCCATACTCTTCTAGGCTGGCTCCAGCAGATTTTTTCCTGTTCCCCAAATTGAAATTGGACATCATCGAAGAGATTAAGGCAACTTTCCAAAAGAAGCATCCAGGCCTGCTTCAAAAAATGGAAACACTATTAGGACAAGTGTATTCGCTAGGGAGAAGAGTACATGGACTTTGAAGGAGATAAAAGACCTGTAAATTGAATGAATTCTTAAAAAAAAAAAAATTAAAAAAACAACCCAGTTCCAGAATTTTTTGAATAGACTCTGTATATAGTAGAACTTGCATCAAGTCAAAATTATTAAGAAAATAATGCAACAACAGGCAAAGCAAACTGGAAAGGATTAGGCTCGAGACCTTTTATTTGCCATGACAATTATCAGACCAATGTGCTAATGACAATAATGAGCAGGCATATTTGTGTTTAGTCCAAGACAAATAAAATTTAAAGGCAAAACATTATTAAAGCAACAACTGTGATTTTTGAGAACCAGCAATGTTTATATTAAAAGCGTACAATTATTCCTCCATATAATCACGGAATATTCATTCATTCAACCCTTCAATGTTCAATATCCATTACCCACTTGTCTAAAAGACAAGCATATTGTAAAAATTTTTACGTACCAAGGTTTATAACATATCTAATCACAAATATGGAGGTATAAATGTATGAAAACAAATTATATGTTTAAAACTCACTTAATAATGCACGAGAATGCTGTTGAGCAAGTGCAAAGAAATCTTGCATAGCCTGGAGACGTTTCACAAAGAAAATGTCCCTCAAAATGGCTAAAGCTGAATCGAGGAAAACTGGTGCCTGCATAGAATAAAAACAATGATTACGGTTACTTTTATCTTTTTGTTCATCCTCTTAAAAAAGGACGAAGAATTTGTGAAAATCGGTTCTTTATAACGAAACTGCTATCGGAGTTCACAAAGATACGAGGGTAGCCCAGACAGTAATGCACCACAATTTTTTTCTCCATCCCCAACAATGGTACGAATGCTAAACTTGAGATATGCATTCTTTGAAGTTTTCAGAGTGCGTGCGCAAAATTTCAGTTTCTTCCAATGGAACTGCAGATAAAACTCACTGCACTTCCGTTTCTTCCATGCAGCAATGGAACAACATGGCGTATGTAAGTGATGAACGTTACAAGCAGCATGTTGTCATTGAATTTCTCACTGCGGAGCAAGAAACGGTTGGAAACATTCACAAGCTTATGTGCTGTTTATGGAGCATCAGCAGTCGACAGAAGTACGGTCAGTCGCTGGGCACAGAGGGTGAGGCCATCAGAAAGCAGTATGGCGAAGCTCCAAGATTTGCTGCTGCAGGGGGGGGGGGGGGAATAATTGGCTGTCACACCTGATAAGATGCAGCGTGGTGATGCACTCATTCGCCAGGACTGACGTAAAACGACTTGGCAGTTGGTGCTGGAGCTGTCAATCAGCAAAGGAAGTGTGGGTGAAATCATTTGTGCTCTTGATTACACAAAAACGTGTTCATGATGGGTTCTGTGCTGTCTTACCCAGGAACACAAAGCCCTGAGAAAAAACATTTCTTCTGAGTTGCTGCAACGTTTTGAAGCTGAGGGGGAAGCCTTCTTGTCCCGGGTACATCATTTGGAACCCGAAACAAAATGACAATCGATGGAATGGCGTCATCCACGTTCTCCACACAAGGAAAAATTCAAAGCAACTGCTTCTGCTGGTAAGGTCACGATCACTGTATTGGTGTCATACTCATTGATGTGATGCCAAGAGGCAGCACCATTAATTCTGAGGCATATGTGAACACATTAACAAAACTCAAGAAGCGCTTCCAGTGACTTGGAGGCCATAACAACCCAGCTGATCGTTTGCTTCAACACCCGTTTGAGGAAGTCGGAACACATCATGAAACAGGGTTGGACGGTCTTACCCCATCCACCCTACAGCCATGACTTTCACTAGCGCCCTCAGACTTTCACTTGTTTGGGCCATTGAAGAATGCCGTTCATGGAAGACATTTTGAGGATGACGAAGAGGTGATTCGCACAGTGAAGACATGGCTACATGAACATAATAAGGACTGGTACCGACAGGGCATACACGCCCTTGTGTCTAGTTGGAGGAAGGCCATAGAATGGGACGGAGATTATCTGAAAAAATAGGGAGTGTAAAAGAAACATTCTTTCGTGTGTAGAAGTTTCATTGTGTTCAAATAAACAAGTGTTGAAGAAAAAAATTGTGGTGCATTACTTTCTGGGCTATCCTCGTATTAAGATCCTCTATTAATTGGGAATAAAAAAAAAACAAAACCTGCATAACCCATTAGAAAGACCATAAGAGAAAAAAAATTTTTCCCAAAAAATCCCCAAAGAGAAATTTTCTTAGAAAATCCTTACCCCCCCCCCCCCCTCTAAAAATAGTTGTATTAACGGTAAAAACAATTCCCCATTCCAAGAAAAAACCCTTTAGTCCAGCCTTCTAGGAAGAACATTCAATGTCAATTCTAATAAGTGTCATGATGTGTCACATGGTCGGAACACACAAATCTACAAAAGGCCTAGTCTCAACTTCTCAGCTGTGGTTAGCTACAAAAATAATTCCTTTATCACGATGTCTAAATGCAAATTCTAACAGAGCTCAGCAAGAGAAATTGTGAATATAAACAATAAATTAATCCCCTGAGGAGGGTATAGGAAAGTAGCAGAAGCCCTGAGAGTTCATCTATTTTTTACCCTTTTTATTCACACTTTTAACTCCCACTTTTTTTTTCAAATCAAACATTTATTTTTTGATCGTAGTATTTAGAAAATCTAAATGTAAATTATCCAAATTAGCAATACCCACGTCCAATTGGCTTCCACCTGAATGGACAAAACAAATAAGTTAGTTTAGGAAAAAAAAAAAAGTAGAAGCTTCATAGTACTGCGGATCTTGTCTAGATGAATCTGCATACCGAATTTTGCCCCTTTAGTATCTATAGACCATGCAGCCCAGCTGGTCCCCTTTAACTCCCACCTTCATAACGTCGACCCCATGTCAGTTCAGAATTTCAAGTTTCTCCCACTACTTAATTATTTTTATAATGGTGATCTCAACCCAATAGAATTATTTTAAACCCAATTTTTTTAAAGACTATTTAAAAAATATAATAAATGAGATAATCTTTTTTCTTATGAAAGGAGGCAGGAGGCAATATCGTCAGAGAATTGGGAAAAAGCAGTTCACCAATGATTTTAGATTTCAGGATGGCATAATCGAAGAGACTATTGTAAGAGTAAATACAGAGTCCGCCAAAAAAAAAGTATACACATTTCAGCAAAAGAATAACATATATAAAAGTTGTAACACTAAATTCATACAGGCATCAAGCGATGAATACAAGTCCTCGTTGACTTCTACAATTACGACAGCTGTTCAAAAGTGATTGTCATATGCGTTGAGATACTTTTGAATAAGGCGAACAGTTGCTCCTATGCATTTTCCTAGCAAACTGTTATCAAGTAACCTCCTATGTTTAGGTGGCAGTTGTGGTCTTCTTTTATCGGGATCATCTTCATTCAATGCATGAAATACACTGAATGACCAATTTATTAGAGACACCCTGCTAATAGCATGTGGCGCCTCCTTTAGCGGCGAGAACTGCCTGAATACGTGCTGGCACGGATTCAACAAGGTGTTGAAACCGTTGCGGAGGAATAGCAGCCCAGGCTGACATCACAGCATCCCCGTAATTGGTGCAGGTTGGACTTTAGTGTGGGAAGGCGGATGGTTTTCTCCACTTGATCCCATAAATGCTTGATCAAGTTGAGATAGGGCGACCGAGCTGGCCACTGAAGCAGGTGGAAGTCCGCGTCATGTTCCTCAAACCAGTCCAAGACCATTCGAGGACGGTGAAAGGGATCATTGTCCTGCTGAAACTGTCCGTCACCCAGAGAACACAGGCATCATGAACGGGTGCACCTGATCGGCAACAATGTTCAGTTTGTGTGTCGCATTCAGGGATGTGTCTACAGATATCAGAGGACCCAGTGTGTCCCAAGAGAAGACCAGCACTCCTCCTCCACCCACCTGTACGGTTGTCTGCTGACAGGATGGGTCTATGGCCTCATGCTGTCTGCGCCAGATGCACAGTCTGCCGTCCACATTATGAAGTAGGAACCGCAATTCTTCGGACCAGGCTACCTTCTTCCACTCATCTAGTGTCCAGTGGCGATGCCTGTGTGCCCTTAGCAGGCGTGTTTCCTATTTTGCTACTGGCCGCCTGTTGTTAAACCCAACTCTGTGCAAGGTGCGCCGCACCGTGTGCTCCGAAATGGGTTGGGATGCTCCCTCAATGAACTGCGCTGCAATTTGTTGGGCTGTTTCAGTCCTGTTGCTGTGGATGATTCGTGCCAGTCAATGTTGGCCTCGTTCATCCACGGCCCTGTTTCGTTTGGAGTTGTGTTTGTTGGAGGTTGTTTTTTGGCATAACTGCCATTTACAGAATACCCTTGACACTGTTGCATGGGAAAACCCAAGGAGGTACGTGGTTTGTGAAATGATCAACTGCGCTTGTTGAGCTCCAAATCCTTGTGATCCATATTCTGTCCACTTCTGCTGCTGACTGCAACTTGTGATCCAATGCATCCCTTTTATATACCGCTTCGGCCTGTTCCATTCTTTGGGTGTCACTGAGAGGCCGATTCATTTTTCGTAAGAGGTGTCTAATAAATTGGTATGTTCAGTATATTAGGATTAATTTTTGATTTTGCTGTTACGGAAAAAATTATAGATGACATCTAGTAAAATCCGTATACATTTTTTTAGAGAACTGTTTCTCTCGATAAGTTGAATTTAGAAGAAAAGGAACAGCCTGATGATAGTAGAGACTTGGGATATACAACTGCTACACAATTCTGATGGAAGTATTTATTAAATAAATTTAAAAAACCCTCTTTTCAAGAGCTTACACTCTACGTGGAAGAAACCAAACTAAATTTATAAATAAATAAATTACAACCGAAAATAATTTTATCGAAAGAAATACTTCGATCATACTCTACAATAATCTTTTACCAAAAATATTGTAAATAAATTATTTAAATAGTATCTCTAAACAAATTTCACATTCTGTTTTGGTGCAATGGTGTGGGGAAGGGGGGGGGGGGGACCTATGTCTCACTGTATGAAAAAAGCTGCAAGGCAGTGTGGGAAAGCACGTCACTACTTTTTCACCTCCGCCCTGCAAAGTAGTCTCCGATTGCGCATGCATAGTGCTCAAAAACATGAAGCACTATTTCAGTTTAATTTTAGCCACTATGGTTTCAGTTTCTTTTTTATTGGCTGTGCGTTGATCTGAATGACTTTCCCATACTGCCTTGCAGCTTTTATCATATAGTGAGACAAACTTTAGCTGCTAAGGTAACTAAAATTGAGTGTTCTTCTTAGAATGGGTGGATTATAAATACACCCATGCACATTCTCAAAACCGCTTTCTACAAACAACTAGATTGCAATTATTGTTCAGAGACTGCTTACAATTAAAGTCTTTGCTTCTTTGACCAAGTCAACCTTCTTCCAGCATAAGGGCAGAACTAAGGTCTTCATTGTATTAAGTGCATCAGAAAAGTCTTGTTCTAATTTAGTAAACAAACCGTTGAAACCCATCAAGAGCATCTGTCCCGGACTCAAACCTAAAGTTTAAAAAGTAAAAAGAAAAAAGAAAGGGGAAAAAAAAAGAAAAGGAAAAAAAGCAAAAAAAAAAAAATGGTTGATGCTATAGAATGAAGCAACATGAATATACCAAGACAAAAATTTTAAAAAATGAAAAACCTGTAAAACTCGAATTACCACCATTTTCTGATGGAGCTTTTACAAACGACGTAAATTTATTCTTCAGGATATTTACCAACGATACTGCTTCTGAATTGGGTGGCTGGAAATAAATTGCAAAAATAACATTACTGCTGTCGATGATGAAAACTAAATCCAAATTTGACAGTCTTCTTCAGGATATTGCAAACTTCGTATAGAATTAAATAGAGGAATATGTTAAGGCTATTAGGAAAATACACTCAATACTTTTCTTTCTTGTTCAAAATAAGAAAGGATAAGTGTGCCCAATTTCAATTGTCATGCATTTTTTAATGTTTATTGTAATGCCCATCCTTTCTTAAAGCCTTATGATGCTTTTTTTTTTTAATTTTTCTTTTTCCCAATATCAGATGTTCAAGATGTCCTGAAGAAGGCTAATGTATCAAATCTGTGTTTCTTCTTATTGAAAATCAGAAGGCATCATTACTTTTCCTAACAATTTAAAATGTAAAAATGATTTTATAAAAATCCTACCTCCATTTCCATCACAACGCTTCTCATGTGAATCTCTAATTGATTAACAAGGGTGTCGAGCGGAATGCCAACCTGCATCACAGAAGTGGTCAGCATTTGTAGCGCCTGAATTACAGATGATTCTTCCGACTGTATATGTTTTAATGCTTCAGGTAAAATTATGGTCAGAAAATTTAAATGCAAGTCCTGCAGTGACTGCACAACATGATGTACAGCTGTTACACATTCAACAGCTTTGTAAATATCAGAATCAGATACCTGTTTGAAAATAAATAATTGCAATTAATTAATGAAAACAAATTGTATTGGAAAAAATAATATTTCATATAATTTGAATAAGGATAAAATGTATATTTTAACTATATAAACTCAGGCTTTATCCCAACTATACATTAAATTAAATAAGCAAACAAACAGTTAATAGATCGGCCTCGTTGGCTCATTGGTTTAATGATTTTTTAAACAGTTAAAGGGGGTAATTCACCCCCCTAACGTACCTCCCTACTATTCACCCTTCAAGACCCTCAAAAGAATTATAAAACCTGATATCGAAAAATATATCGAAAAATGATAAAATTGGGTTGGGGGGCATCCCCCAAAAACGGTGGATGATGGGGAAAAATGGAGGTCATATTCGAATTCCGGAGGTCATTTTACATAAGAATCAGCCAAAATCGAGTCGGGGCTTTTTTTCATGCAGACCAGTGTAATCGATCTTAATTTACTTATCGAATAATCATTTATTTTGTCTTCTTATCGAATATAGACAAGACGAATGCTTTCTTTCCTGCAAGACTTATTTAATCATGACCATGAAGAAAACTTAATCTCTTAATCCCATGGTGATGATTTCTGTACTGTCGTTTGCCATGAGAGTTCTCGAGTTCTCCTGTATCTATTTTTTTTAATCTATTTCTTTAAAAAGTGAAAAATTTGTGTAATTTATTTTATATTTCTTACGATAAACATCATTAAATGTTTTTAGTTCTACTCAGAAATGATTGTTATAGTTTTAAGTCACTTTTCCAATTTTCTTTTGCAAACTATATTTAAGTGCACCCTGGGTCACGAAAGTCAGCCAATAGAATCTCACTTCACCATATGCTTTTGTTTATATCTCTCTCAAAGTAAGGCTGAATAGACCATAGCAAGTCACATTTTAAAGTTGTTACATAATTTGTGACATGAAGAATGATGCATCTTAGTCAATTTCGTACAGGCACCATTTAGTCCATATTTATTTGAAAATAATGCAACTACAAGGTGAGATGGGAAAGTTTGGTGAAAGACTTGGAAAAACACACAGGGACGGTATTTCAGAGATAATACTTTGCTGTCCTTCAAAGTAAGCCCCCATGGCCACAGTATACTTTTGCCATCGTTCGTACAACTGTTGCATGGTACGTGAAAAATCCTTTTTTTGGTACTGCTTGAAAGTTCCCTCGTCACCGCAGTTTGAATATCCGGAACATCGATAAATCTGTGTCTTTTCATTGTTGATTTCAAACGAGGAAATGGGAAGAAGTCCGGCGGTGACAATTCTGGAGAATACAGAGGTTGGTAAAGTTCTGGAATCAGTTTTCTCTTGAAGTCGAAAGGTGAATCACTTCCTTGTGTGAAAATAGATTCCAGAACTTTACCACCCTCATGTCACCACCGGACTTCTTCCCGTCTCCTCGTTTGAAATCAACACAAGAGGAGACGGACACAGATTTCTTGATGTTCCAGATATTCAAACGGCTGTGACGAGGGAACTTCAAGCCGTACCAAAAGAGGATTTTTCACACGCCATGCAACAGTTGTAAGAATGATGTCAAAAATGTACTGTGGCCTTGGGGGCTTACTTTGAAGAACGGTAAAGTATCATCTCTGAAATACCAGTCTCAGCTTGTTTTTCCAAGTTGTTCACCGAACTTTCCGGTCTCACCTTGTATAAAGTTAACTACAGAGTCTTTACAAAAGAATGGATAAATAATAAGAGAAGGTGCCATTTAGATTATAATCTAACAAAAATTTAATTTTTCCTCTTTTACATACTTGGCAATTGTTTTTAAGTGTGAGGAGTTCTATTATGTTGTTGCTGATGCTGTGAACTTCATCTAGAAACCAATCTCCATCTCTCGAAGTAAGATCAACTAATCGATCACCAGCAGCTGAAAAAAGGGCATTATTTTCAGTGAATAATAATAATTTAATAAATAAATATACTTGAATGCTTATAAGTTTTAAGCTGTAGAATTGTATACAGGGTTAAATTAAATGTTGGGCACTACTTGGATCATTTCCTAAGAATCAAAAGATGAAAACATTCTTCAAACAAAAATTGTATTGCTTACGGGGAATACATAGCCCATTAATTGTTCCGAGTTTTGTGCACGTACGTCCATTAGTTTAGGAAACAGGTGTTCGATGTAGGGGGGAATTATAATTTCTTATTTTGATCCTCCATGTAGCTCCAACAGTTAATTTACACCCAGTATTTTATTCATTCTTAAAATTTTTAAGTATGGCCATCCAGATCCATATGTATATCTTGAGTCCCTGCCCGCCTCCAAAAAATATCACACCCAGATATATTATAGGCTGTTAAATCTACTTCAGCAAGTAGTACTATTGATATTCAATACAAGAATATTTTTAAAAATGTAAGCTAGTAGAACATTTAATAAGCATATCTGTGATGCACATAACATAAAATAACAATTAAGATTATTAAGATTAATTTTGGGGAAGAACTTGCTGTTCTAGAAATTTAGTTTATAGATTTCTAGATTTTGTTTTAAATTTCATTACATCAGTCATTTTTAATATTCTTAAAATTACAATAAAAGAAAACACTTCTATGAGAAAGACCTTCAAAAGTTGTACAATAACCAATTAATCTAAATTATACCCTATTTGTGAATTGGGCAACAGAAAAGTCCAATTAGGCATAAATTTTCAGTTCATCAGTTCATGAAATGGGCAATTTATTTTACATAGAAATATAAAATACTCTAAGAATTAAAAAATTATATAATAGTTCAGTCACCAAAAGCAGCGCCTTCCATCATGAGACATCGCTTATTCAAGGAGCACAATGCAGTCAGCCAGACACACTTGAAACTATTAACACCAATCTTATTATTATCTGAAAAACAACAGAATCAAAGAGTGAGCTTTTGTTATTTAAATAAAAATATTTCAATTAAATTTGCTTCATAAAAATTTCCTTCAATATTAAAGGCAAAATCAAAATGAAACAAAATGCAATTTGTGGTGATTGGGCAATGGATTGTAACACAGTTTTCCACTGGGTTATGAGTTTTTATGAAGCACATGTCATCTTCAATATCAGATCTTCGTTTCAATAACATTGCAATGTTCAGCAACACATTTCTGTTTAGCAGTCAAGCAGTGACAGACATCGGATAGAAAAATTTTCTTTCCTGCAAAACATCAATTACAATACGGAAAAATCTGTATTTGATGTTGCTGATATCTGTTTAGCTGTCGGTATTTCCTCATATGTCAATCAACAATCTTATTCAAGAATATTACTCACAAGTTCATACTTATGTTGTCCGTTTTCGTTTTTGGTCTTCCTGAACTTGTGCCATCTTGTATGCTGACACATCCTTCATGAAAAAACTCAAAGGGATATAGTAGATTAAATCCACTGTTTGATCACCATGAAGTTCATAAATTTCGGTTGGAGTGTTGCCATGTAAACACGCAATTTTGATATACAGTCTTCTTTGAGCTTTTACAGAAACTGAGATGCCTGCATACTCCATTTCAAAAATTTATCACAAAAAACTCGTGCATTACAGAACTAAAACCCAGACATGCTGATGCCTCAAGAGTTCAACTACAAATGCTATAGAGTGAAAGGTTGAAAAATGAGGCAATGACTTTAAGAATTAAATTAAGACGAAAAATGAAAAAAAAAAAAAAAAAAATCTGCAACCTGGATTCGAACCAAGACCAGAAGTATCTATAAAAATGGAGAGTTCACTGTACTGTCTTGATGAAGTTGGTGACATTGCAGTACATAGCAGGAAGAAATCACAGAATTCCGATCGGTTTCACCTTTTATTCCTCTATCCTTGATAAACCCAGGAATAAACTCTCGGATAAACTCAGATTTCTTTCCTGCTATGTACTGAAAGGCCACCAACTTCATCAGACATGTCTACCTGAATTGAAATCCCGGTTCTGGGCTCGAATCCAGTTTGCAGAATTTATTCCAAATCCAAAACTGTTACAACTGTATCATCCATGCACCATTGCTGCCATGTGCATTGTTTTTGAAATGATCTTGTATTACTACATTGTCCGAACTACCGTATAATCCCTGGTTAGAGGCCAGGCTTCATTTAGAAGCTAGGTCATGTGATCCCATCCTTATTGATCATGTGATTTGGGCCTCAGAGTCTGATAATAATCTGAACTTATGGAGGAGAGACAGGAATGTTATAATTTCGAATGAGGAAAATGAATCAAAACAGGAAAAATAAAGAAAAATCTTAGTGCATGAAAAGCAATGTAGATTAAATTTACAAAAAAGGACTAAACCGCATTCTTGATTAACATTTATTTGATTAATACCGAATTATTTTTTGTAACTTCCGTTTCAAATAACGGTTTACCTTTTTTTTTTTTTTTTTTTTTTATTAACGCTCATTAAGGTTGCAAAGTACAGCATCACAAGAGTCCATTCAAAATCAGATGTGCACATAGCTGCACAGCAGTCTAGCCACCTTTGCAGATTTCTCGCTAAATTTCGGGAATTTTATATAAAAATTATGCATAAATGTGCTCAAAATTTGCCAAAATCTCATTAATATAACTGAATTCAGCCTTTTTTTTATAGCTCAGTTTTAGCAGTAAAAATTTTTTTCTGAACTGGCAATCAGACGTCGCAGTGTAATAAGTTTAGTTTTCGCTATTGTCTTCCATGGTTTAAACAATTCAAACCATAGAAGAAAAAGATTAAATTCCATTATTTAAAATATTACTAACTTTCCTCCATGATTTAAACAACATTACAGTGTCATTACATTCATATAGTTAAAATTTATTATCAACTACATATAGATCATATTACCATTATGAACGATAAAAGAAAAGCTGAAATAACAAATGCTAAAAAAAGACGAAAAACTATAAATCTCAACGTAAAGAAAACACAAATTAATATTTTATTAACGATCGGGACCATTAGGAACTTAACCTCTCTCTTTAGCATCATTTTTATAGGAAATCAGCATTTGAATAACGCTGTTGTGAATAAGCTGACATTCAGAAACTAACCCGAGCATTAATCAAGAATGTGGTGCATATGACAGGAACAGAGGCCTGGTCTCAAATATAAGCCCAATCCCAGTTGATGCCCTGGGTCACATATGCAATTTTCAATAAAGGCTGGTGGCCTCTAACTGAGAAATACGGTAAGGTGACAATTCCTAAGGACAGATATTATATAGTAAAGAAAAAAATAGTCTAGTAGATTCAATATTGTAAAGTCATACATAGAGCTTAACAGTTTTCCTTGCCTCTCAAGACATTACAATTTTTATTTTAGAAGGGGGAGGAAGAGGTCAGAGAAATACTATTAATCGTATGAACACCTACAATATCAATAAAAGTATCATAATTAACATAAAAACAACCTTTTACAAACTGATGAATAGCTTTCCTTGCCTCATCCGTATTTGATGCAAGCAACGTGGAATTATCAAGTCCTTCGATACGCATCTTCTCATATAACTGAAAACAAAACAGAAAAAAATACATTTATTATAAATATCTTTAAACGAACTATCAATTCTTCATTTTGAAAGTTTTAATTCATACTTTCAAAAGGCTTGTATTTGTATCATTGATAATGGCTTGCAATTGGTATTCTACACTGAATACAGTTTGCACTACATTAACGTCAGTTCGATCGAGGCCAAATTCTGTATGAAATTTATTAATGATTTCCTGACACCTGGTTCAAAAAAAGAAGAGGAAGAGTAATTTAAAGAAATACATTAAAATCACAGAACATATTCATTTGAATATGCGATTACTTCAAAACAAAT
>JAHWFO010045454.1:6433857-6447013 GCA_023313115.1 Rhysida immarginata | reverse complement strand
GAACTATACATATAATCATTTATAATTTTTCTTAATGAATTCAACGTATTTAATAATTTACCTGATTAAGCAGTTGGCCCTGTCCTGCTGTGTGAAGAAAATCTATTACAGGCGTAAAACTTGGTGGAAAATCAAAAGCTTTGGCTGCTTCATTACACCACCGTGCCAATTCAGAGCCTGTTACTGCCCGAAACGCAACCTTTATTTCATTTATAAAGAGGGGGAAAAAAAAAAAAGTAATAATCTCTTATAAAAATGATTTTTGCATCATAGAATACAGCAAAAATCTCTTAATTTAGATAACACCTTATATTAAGACAATCCAATAATCAACGGATGGAAGTGAAAACATGACTGCAGTTTTTCAATTATATAAATAAATGATAAAACTAACTTTATTTAATTATTAAAGTTTCAATACATAATATAATTCAGTAAAAATTTGTATAGATATATTTCTTTTGACTATAGTCTGCTCTCATTGTAACAAATCTTGATATATAAAAATTTATTTCTTTTGCCTACATGTCTCATGAATTAGCCTCTCAATATAACAAATCCTCTGCATAACCAACAGTTTGGGTGGTCCCTCACTATTAAACAATGCTAAGCTATTTTTTGTATAGCAAAGGGCAATTCGGTCGGCCATGACTTGAATGGTTTTCTTTTTAGCTTGAACTTTTGCTTTCGGTTTCAAAGCTCTGTCCAAGATGTGAGAAAAAAAAAAAAAAAGCCTGCAAAACTCAAAGCAATTGTAAGCCTGCAAAGCCACAAAATAGTTAGCTTACAATGGAGTTCTGGGGTTCCTAATGCAATCTATTCAATTGTTTGTACAATATTCACAGGGCTTGGGAAATAGTTACAAAAGTGACAATGAAAAACTGTTCAGAAAAGCAGGTTTCAAGAAAGATGATCATGCAGAAGAGCACACCCAGGAAGTAAAAAATAAAACAGAATTCTGAGGTTTCGGATCGCTTGATGGAAAGCAGAATGATTGATATGACCACATTTGAGGTTTGTGGTGGATTGGATACTAACATTGTGACTTCAGCCACATCATTAAAGTGACATTGCTGTTTTACTAAAATACTGCTTCAAACAAGGAGAAAGTGTGGCAGAATAAGCTTCTAATGAAGACACTGAGCCCAGATTTTTGGCTCCAACTTTCAAAGCTGTCTCCTTTCCATACATTTTCACCAGGTCCTTTGAAGATGGGATGCCGAAGGAGAATAACAGCTCTAGACAGCTTATCATAAAAAAATATTTCTGTTCTTTATGAATTTTTTCATTAGCCTGAAAAATTTTGTTACTGTATCATACGTTTTAAATGATATGTATTAAAATGTATGATGGTGTATTACTTTACACCGATTTGCCTTTTTGTATGCAAATGGAACATTAATAAAAGTAACAAAAGTTAAAGAGTTCATGTGTACAGGTATTTAACTTCTTTTCTGGTGTCAAAAGTGCCATTTTTATAACAAGAGCCAACTGGATTTTAGCAAACTGTCTACGATAATTATAAACAATTCACTACCAAAGCATCAGAGCAATATAAAAAAATAAAAAGAAATAACGAATAAACTTACATTATGTAAATTATGCCAACGTTCACATTCATTTAATTTTTCCTTTGCTAATTCTTTTGCTGAATTTAAAGAACTTTTTACTACGGCAAATTCAGAATACCTTAAAAAATTAAACATATGAATTAAAAAAAAGAACAGTTTATAGGTATAAGCAAAAATATTAATAAAATACTTTATATTTCCTTCTTTAGAAAACCTATGTTTGTTCTCAGTTTTAAAACTCACATTAAAAAGAATATACTATCAGAATGATGATGTTTTAGACAATTCTAATGCTAAAATTGTTAGTATATTAACGAAATGGGATTAACCTATTTTTATGTAAGAAATTTAAAATCTTTGAATTGAGCATGTACCTCTGCTGAAGCATGTACAGTGTATGTTTTGGATTGGCTTCAGCCTCTTTGAGATAAGCCATCTGCTGGTGGTGATCCTGCAGAGATTCTTCAGTCTCCAAAAGCTTTTGTTGTGCTTCAATCCAAGCCTGCAATTGCTTTTCCAAGTAAGGCAATGATTCCAAGAGCTCATCTCTAAAAAGCATGATTAATTGTCACAAGTTAATTAAAGTGAACAAATGAATTCTCAAAAATGCTCCAATTTATTCAACGAAATCGATAACCTATTTTTAATCCATTCTGCCTTCATTTCGGTAATTCTTATTGAAAACATCGAATATGTAATTTCCATTTCCATATCCAGTTTACTTTGTCGGTTTTCCATAGCAACCAATTGTCCTCCACCATAAACTGCACCAGTGTAGCCACCTTCTCCACCAGGAGTCCAGTCAATGAGAGGATCATAAACAAACGCCTCTAGCAATGTCAAAAGTGTTTCTCTTCCACGGCGCATTGTTTTGATAACATGTTCACAAGACACCCGAAATATTCCCTACAATAACATAAGTGTAATTAGTTCATAACAAAATACCTTCACTTTTACATTTGTTTTCCCTCCAAAAGAGGAAAAAGTTAAAATATTTTATCACTACTCTATATATTATGAAGTAAAAATAAGTTCAAATTACAAATTAACATTATAAAATTTGCTATCTTAAAACTGAGACAGAGAGGGATAAAATAGCTCTCGTCCACAGATAAAAAATTCAACAGGATAAAATACAAAAAAAAAGAACTCGTTGCACCTTTTTCCTATCCAGATCATGTGACGACATTTCTGCTGATGACATAATGAAATTTGCAGCTGTTAAGAGTGCCGCATGCAATTGTTGTAACACGCTAAAACGGAACGTTTTTCTTTTCTCGTCGTGTGGTGAAAATGATGGAAAACTTTGAGCAACGAATTGCATCAAATTTTGTTTTAAAATCGGTAAAACCGCAACGGAGTGTTATGAATTGCTAAACCAAGCATTCAGAATGATGTTATGAGCCGCACACGGATATTTGAGGATGTGGACGTGACAACACAAAATGCAACAGCGGAACTTGTTTCGACCAATGGCAGACTGTGCTTATTTTGAAGGAGATTAAACATTTATGCGAGTTCGAACCGTATTTTTTTTTGTAGCCTCAATCCGGACAGGTCGTATATAAGCAATAATTTTTAAGATAACTAACTCAGTCTTAAAACTCCCTCTATCTCAAAATATGGCATATATTACAGAGTTTGTTAGATTTGTCCCAAATTATGATATATGTGTACGAAATATTTGAATTTATTATTTTTTTTCATTATACTGAAACTCAAAATTAACATAATTAGATTAAAATGTAGATAAAATAGATTTTTATTTTTAGTGATTACTCGAGATCAGTGTCTGTAAAATTCTACCGCACAGGTGAAGTTAAGATGTACATCTTCACTGCACAAATATACCAGCAAACATGCGAAGTCTTTCTTTATTCAACATGGAATGATTAATTATATACAACTTTTTACATTAAAAACACGTTGTCCAGTTTATTTCTCTTTAATTCATTGAATATCTGTCTGTACACATTCAATTAGAACTTCAACAGTTTTTGGAGAAGCTTGGCATCATAACAATTGAATCGAACTGAAAAGTCCAGACCTAAAAACGTTTAGTTCTGGGCTTTTTGGTAGCTCAGACTTCACTTGAATACACCAACCACTTCCTGTATCATATGGTATCTTAACCTAATCTTATCTTTGGTCCGTTGAAGCAAAAATTGCAGTATTCCATTTCTCTGATCAGGTATTTCTCTTGAATACCATTGCCCTGATTTGGTATTTCCTATTTGAAAAACGATATTTTCTGAATTCAAATCTCCTTTATTTAAAACACAATAAGTGTCACTTAATTTTTCAGTACTTTTTGACAATATTGAAAATGACATTAAAATAATATATAAAAACTACATGCAATGCCATCTGTTAATATGAAAGATTTAATTTTTATAAATATACATGTACAGAAAACTTGATTTTATATAATTATCCATAATCACGTCTCCTTATAGAAATTTATACCATAATTTAGGACAAAGGGACTAATAGGAATAGTGTTTTAGAAAATGATGACAGTTTAGCTTTTGAAATACGAATTCAGGTATTTTTTTCTAATTTCATTTTTATATTTGTTCATATTTTTATATGATTAAAGAATTTTGCAATTTTTCTATTCTGATGTAACACAACTATCTCTCATTTGAAAGTGTATAGTTTTAACATACAATAATGTAATAAATATTAAAAATACAGAGTGATCCAAAAGTCACGCACATCGAAATAATAATAATAAAAACCAGATGATAGTAATTAATATTATTTAATACTATTTGATATAGTATTTATGCATGTATATTTTTACCAATATGCTCAAAATATAAAAGTTTCAAAAGTAGCCGATGAAACTTTTTAACTATTACACTATTTAGCAATCGAATTTGATGTGTGCGACTTTTGGATCACCCTGTAGAACACAAGGTGGTAAGACCCTGATAAAACTGACATTTCGGATAGAGGTGTCTATTACTTTGACGAATTTCACTTACGTTGCAATAGAGAATTATCCTCTTTCCTTTGACAAAGGATAGCCTCTATCTGAAACGTCAGTTTTTTCAGGGTCTTACCACCCTGTGTTCTATTTTTAATATTTTTATTTTATTTATTCCAGGGTTCTTGTGTCTTGTCCTCCTTTTTTTTCTACATCCATCATACCACACTGTAGTTATTTTCTCTGTACTTTTCATTTATGCACGAATCATCATGCCAATCTTTCTTTGTAAGAGCCTCAGTTTAAAGCTGAATGGACACTAATATGTCAAAAGGATACCAATCAGTTAAGATGGACAAAGTACCCCCTCCCCCCTCATAGCATATTTAATAAGAACTTCAAACAATCCTTCAAAACAATAACTAACCTACACAACATTAAAAGGTTACAAAATATATGGTAAGTATTTACTCAATTACAGCAAAATTTACCTCTATTCCTGTTGCACCCAAAGCAGCTTCAATATTTGAAGTTAAACGGAATGGAACCTTCTCAGGAACACGCAGATTCTTCCCCTTCTCAAAGCACACATTATAATCGATGTGCACAACTTCTCCAGAAGATAAATCAACAAGAACATTATCGAGATGACGATCACCTAAGCCAATTATATAGCCAATCATAGACATTACAGCGGTAGATTGGGAATAAGTTTCAGTTATTTTCCACCATTCAGCAGCACTGCTACTACTGCACCAAAGTTCTCTGTCAAAAACAAAAATTAATCAAGTGTAAAAACATTCCAAAAAACAGACAAGGGGTTTAAAAGGAAGATCCAAAATATTACGTGAATGCTTACTTTGCTAAAAGATCCTTTGGGGTCTCCTCCATCAATTCTAAAAGAACTTGTCGCAAAACTGAAAGTGGCCAATCTTTTCTATTATCTAAATTAGTAATGCCCTAGAAATAATTGTTTTTCCAAAATTGCAAATGACCAATAAATGCCAATAATGATTATGCTGTGGAAAAAAATCAAGTTTAAATGGTACCTTTTCCTTCAGCAAGGGTGTAAGTTTATTATAATAAATCTCAGATGGTCTAGGTGTAATATTACTAGTTAAACCTGTTGCAATATTTCCACTCTAAGGAGGAAAAAAAAAAGTTTCAGTTTTATCATTTAATTTAGGCCACTCACATAGCTGTCACCAAATCGATGACATGTCAAAATCTTAGAAAAACAGCTCATCATTACCGAGGTTTTTAAAGACTGTGCAGCTGCCTCTCTTTGCTGCCAGCGTTTATACAGTCCAAATAAAGGGGTTGCTCCATCAACCCATTGAATGAGTCCTGAACGGGGACCTAGCGGGGTCACAGAATAATGGCGGGCATAGTAAATAACTTTACCCTGTCTGGAAAGAAAAATGCTGTGTGAGATTTTTAAACCATCTCCAAAATGAAAATACAAAAAAAAGTTGATTTGAAAGAGAAAGAAAGAATAGTTTAGTTCATATAACGAAATGTCAAAACTTAATAGGATTATCAAAACTTTCTCTTAGTGTTTGTGTGTGCTAAATTTTTTTTAAAAAAACAAATATTACTTCTTTAGAAATAAGTAACCTAATCGGCCAACTCTTACCTTTTATTTCTCATAAACATACTGTTAATTATAGAAATGAACTGCATAATTCTTTCATCTAAATGAAGATCTTCTAATCCTTTGAAAAGATAAACATATCTGAGAAAATAGAGAAAAAACATTATAAGATTTTCTCTTCTTAATGCTTCGATTTACTTTGTGTAAACAGTATGGTAAAGCACTATATAAAGAAAAAATGGAGAATCATTGTTGCAGGCAGCCATTTCATGTGATGGTTGCTTTTTGTTTTGAAGTAAAAATAAATCCTCCCCTCTCCTAACCCTACTAACTCAGGAAGTTCACATAATAATGTAATAATAAACCCATTTGTCCAATAATACGAGGTCTGTTCAAAAAATAACCTAACTTTTTTATTTACGTGGCAACTTTGAAATCTTAAATAGGAACCGCTACTTTTAAAATGTATTTTTAGATTGTACACAACATTTGAGAAATATTTTATCCTTGGCGTTTTTTTCAATTGATCCAACCATTTAGGAGTTAGAGGCACTGAAAATGTGCAACTTTTAAAGTTTTGAATCTAATTTTATTGATGCAGAGTCTTTGCATGTTTACTAAAAATGTTTGGATTTTTGAAATTCTGACTTCGAATTCTTAAAGACCATCAAAAAGTAGAATGTCTGCAAGACCAACCACCTACGTCTTCATTGATAAAATTGGGTTAAAAACTTCAAAAGTTCCACACTTTGAGTGTTTATCTCCTAAATAATTGGATCAATTGAAAAGACACCAAGAATAAAACATTTCTCAAATGTTGTGAATAATCTGAAAATTCTATTAAAAATAGGGGTTCCTATTTAATATTTTTAAGTTGCCCCCTCACCCACTCTTAGGTATCATTGGATAGCCTTTTGAAAAATATTAAACACGTGTTTTATGTTGTTTTTTTTTCAACCTGATGTGTATTTCTCCAGGTAATCCAATGTCTCGATCTCTTTGTTTCACCCTGTATGGAGTTCCGCTGTATATATGCAAATAGCCATTTATGAAATTAAGATGGAAACTGATATATTCACAATTTAAATACAACTTTTTAATACATATAAGCATGAAAATAACCACTTAATCATGTTAGCATAATAGAGTATAATTCCATGAACTACTCATATGGTGGTCATCCAACATGTACTAAATTTTTTTCTAGACTGAAATTTATCAACTGTATTATTTTTGCAGAAACATTTTTATAATAAAAAATTATATTTACTTGCAACCATCAGATCCATGAAAAACTAGTTTCTTTGGCTTAGTCTTTGTTGGAAGGATAGAAATGCTGTTATCGATGGATTCAATTGTCACTATCTATAATAATTGGAAAACAAACAATTTATCACAAACTTAAAAGTGTGTATTTTTAATGATAACAATAAACATCATCTTTGCTTAAGATTGTAGCACAAATATTTGACATTGTCTTACCTGGTTGCCTTTCATCTGAGCTCCAGGCATGCAAATCTGTGTGCAACGTAAAGCAGAGAGTGTTGGACTCACTTGCTCCATGTTCAAAATCAAGCTACTCCTTTTCTGAGCACGATACTGGAATGAATGGACTAACTGAAAAAACATTATCAAAATAGGATGTTGCTTCAATATTCAACAATACTTTGCAACGATGGAGATTATTTAAAAATGGGTTTCTATAAAGTAAGGTTGTCTGCTAAATTATTCTATTTGAAATATAATTTTATGAGTATTTGAATTTCCACATAAAGACAAATATAATCTTTGCTCGACATGAAATTGTTAATTTTGAGTGAACTTTGTATACTTTATATAAACCTATAACATCACCCCACCTGCTTATAGAGCTGCCAACTTGCTTGTGGCTGCGATGGATCCGTTGGATTTTTTAAATGATGAATAGTATCATTGATTATTTTCCCAAAAGTTTCTTGGAACCAAGATTCATGTGGTGTTTCGGGAGGTTGGGAAGTAACTTGATGTAATTGTTCCAGAACAAATAAAGTCTAAAATTTACGTAAGCCAGAATAAGTATCAAATAAAATTTAAAAAGTAAATCAATAAATAAATCCCATGACTTACTGGTTTTAGGATTGTAGCATGCTTTTTCTGAATTATAAGAGTTTTCTCTTCAGAAGATAAAGACAAATTATTTAGTACTTTTTTAACTTCATTTTCCAATTGGGATATTTTTCTTTAATAAAAAACAAAATTTAACGACCATTAAAAAACAACAACAAGCAAAGAGACTAATCAAAGGGACAATGAAATTAAGATGAAAAATGAAAGGAAAATTCCAAGAGTATTCCTGGATTCAAACCAGGAACCACGAGTATCTAGCTCATCACCTCTACCAACTTGGCAACCACGGACATTGACACAGCAAGGCTGTCTCTAATTGTCCTAAAGACTGCTAAGCAGTCATAGTGGAAGCCCAATGATAGGGCCGGTACCCGACTCATAGATCGGAATTCCTCCTTTCTAAACTGACACTACGCTTCAAGACTGAATAATGAAATTAAGATGAAAACGAAAGGACAAATTCCGTGACTTATTAATCAAAGGAAGGGGAAAGTAAAAAATAAGTAAATAAAATAAAAGCACCTGCTAAAGTCAGCATGGTATTGATTTAATGTACCAATCCAAAATTCATCCCATAAAAGCGTTATCCTTCTTAATTCATGAACTACTGTTTGGACTTCAGAAATGCTTCTCGGGTCCTTCATAAAAGAGGAAAATAAAAAAAAAAAATTAATTATGACCAGTGTAACAGCCATTTCTGTCCAAAATTGCAATAAATTTATAATGAATGTTATTTACCTGTTTAGAGAGAGTTTCTACCATAGCAGCAAAGCAGTTGCGCATTATAGTAGCTTTCTGCTGATCTTCCTCACTAGGTACATTAATGGTTAAATCCCCATCCTGGGAAGTCTCATCTATTTTATCTTCCAAGCCCTCTTCAGATGTCTGAGATAAATACTGTCCTAATAATCCTACAATTCCAATATTAACTATAATTAATTGACTATTGCTTATACATTTTTAAATGATTAACTGTAAAATTACAGTGCCCGGCACAAAAGAAAAAGGAAACTGTCGCATGCGTAAATGAAAAAAAACCTCATTCAATCATTCAGAAACGAGCAAGAAACGGGTTATTACTTATTCCTGGCATCAGTAATAAGTAATTCCCCGTTTCCTTTCCGTGTTTGAGCGGTTGAACGAGTTGTTTTTTTTCATTTACGCAAACTCCCGTTTCCTTTTTCTTTCCTGCTGGGCAGTATAATGACCATTTCAAACTTCTTCAAATTAAAGATTTAATGTGTGAGCATGGCTGAGTTTGTAAATTGAGCACTCAGTGAGATTGATTCGCTCACCAAGATCATGGAGTTTGTAAAATCTCGCTCTTTGAGAGAGAGAGAACTCCCGAGCTTAATGAGAGTAGTTTGTCTTGGCTCGGTTCACTCTACACCAGAGAAGAGAACAAAAACAATACAGCAGCTCCATCAAAGAACTTTAGAACTTTACATTAATTGACAACGTAATTGTCTATTTTTATGTGTTCTTTCTTTGTTTTCTTGATAATTAAATGCTCCACTCTTCGAACGAGTTGTTTTCATGCCATTCCAGGAATTCCTGTTCAAAGTTATCTAATAAACAAGAATAAATCAAGGCGACAGCTTCACATATTTGTCTAATTCGGTTCTTGACAGCCGTGTTTCTAATCAATTTGGTTCGATATAATTCTTTCGAAAATTAAAAGGTTGCTTTATGTGTGAGCACTTTTGTAGAGAGCTATATGACTTTGTTCAGTTTATGAACACTGTCTACACATATTTATACATCTATGTGATCAAGTGATTAAAATTTTAACCGTAAAACGGTTCCTTCCCACTTTTTTAATCTCAATTTTGAGAGATCTTTCATTCAGATAAATGGATATATTAAACTGAATTGGTTTCCCATTAGAAAAGTATAATGATATTTCTTACATAACTAGAGAAAAGAAAAGAAAAAAAAATTAACCTGTGCTATCCTTGATCTCTCCACGTACTGCAGAGGAACCTACCACTGCAGGAAAGACAATTAAGTGAGGAGCTGCATGTGCTACACGACATAGCAAATCAGAAATGCTCTGTCGAACATAGGTCTCTGGATGATTTAACCTTGCAAACAATTGAGGAATTATTCCTGGAAAAAAAATTAGCATTTAAATATATTAGAATTGCATTTATATTTCAGTTAATAAAATAATTTAAAATATATGTCATCCATGTAACTGGAATAAGACCTCAAATCGCTCGATTCCATGCTGTAATTAAGGTCAGCATGGAAGCATAATATTTTTGATAGTAATTTTCCAGAAAAACTATTTGCAACGTAGTTATAAGCAAGCAAAATGGTAAACTTTTCCAAAGCAATCATGAGACTTTTTGTGTCATTACTCAAGTGGTAAACTTTTTTTATAGTTTTTATCTCAATTGCCTATTCTAAAATTCAGATAAGCTCACCTTTCCATGGACCAGTAGGGGTATGAGCTAACCCTTCTTCCAGGACCTCACGCAATTCAGATGCATGCTTAACAACAAGTCGTAACAAGCGTAAAGTAGCTATGATGTTGATGTCCTCATTATGTTCATTTGATTCATTATTGATCTAAATAAAGTAAGACAGAAAAACATAACACTTTAAAATTCTAATTTTCTAGAATGTTTGATGTGTTCTACTCACAATTCATAAAACTTATAAAAAAAAAAAAAAAAATAATTTAAAATAAAGAAATTTTATTTGGATTTTTTTAATTAAATTAAAAAAAAAAAAAAAAAAAAAAAGAAGATAAAGAGTAAGGTCTTTACATTTTCATTCAATGTCAAGAATTTAAAGTAAGCTTCTGCTGATAGTTTATAAAAGCAATAAATCCGATCAACTATTCCTCTCCAAACACTGATTAGGCCATCTAAGCAAAACGAGCCGACAGAATGAAGACGAGGACAGGCCGTTAGCAAGTGCCGACGGATTGTTTCAGCACTATCTCCATATGCATCCTAGACATAATTAAATAAAGATTCAAACGTTACGACGTACGTCACATTACATTAGATTAGATTACAAACGAACTGTTAATTTCACATAATATGCTTACACAAAATTCTCCCTCGGAGATGCAATAAGTTCTGGACACTATTTCAGTGATAGCATTTATTTCTTCTTCATTTGTATCCTAAAATATAAATAATGTAAAGGTGAAAACAAAATTACAACTTTATAATATTTTTTTAAGTTAAATAATTATTAACTACCTTTGGCAATAATGACATTATTTTATTCCACTCCTCAGGTAACAAATCGATGCTCTTCTCACTAGATATACAAAGGTAACCATCTTAAACACTGTAAATAACAGTATAAATAAAAGGAAATATACTACTGCTTTATGTGTGTCTAGGTTCCTGGTTCAATCTCAGGTTGCAGAATTTTTCCTTTCATTTATCAATTTAATTAGTAATAGATCAATATTTAATTTTTAACAGCTAAAAGTACTTAGAGTGTGTTTAAGAAGTCCGACCGGTCATCAACGTTGCAGAGTATTCCAGTCCTATTACACCCAAATCGTTATTAAAGCCTGATTCACAACCACAACTGGACTCCACGATTGGGAACTAAAATGCCCTTGCTCTTATCTCTGTCAGCTTTGAATAAAGCTGATTGAACAGAGTCATCCATATTTGATGATAATAAAATCAATACAAAAACATCCTCTGCTAGCAATAGCATCGTTGCTTAATTTAAGTTTCCTTAATGAAGCTCTAGTGGCTGACCATATTCATGTTTACATTAAATAAACACTGTTTAGTAACACATGTTTATATATTATACAGACTGGAAAACATACAGCAAAACAAGCATAAGGTAAACTGAAACCAGTGAAATTCGAAACCCATAAAATGTATGGCTGAGAACGTCAGCCTACATATTTTTAATATTTTCAATTGTATACTTTTGACTGAGTGGCCTTATTTTGCAGAAAAATGTTTATAAAGAGGCAGTTCCAATTTGTGTGGCTTAATGTCATTAAATTATTTTTCCTTACATTGTTGATGGTAATGGATTCAGTTCACATGTCCACATTGTCCCACAAGTTCCTTTGATCGAAAATGACTTTGGTCGGACTTTATAGACAAGCACTTTATCAAAGCAGACATAAAATTAAGATTACTCAATGGTAACTTTATTAGGAACGAACTCAAATTTAAATTGTTATGCAAATTGTCTTAAATCACTGTCATATTGCAATGGAATCATAAAATTACCAAAAGAAAGCAAAAAAATCCTATAAGAACTTCAAGTTTAAGCAGTTTGGCTATCATAATCAGTGATAAAGTGCTTAATAAGAGAAGTGTATATTCCTTCAAGTGTTTTGTAATAAAAATTTTAAAACTCAAGCGAGAACTACCTTGTTACATCAACTGCCTTTCTTCCCCATTTGTACAGCCAAGAAGCTAAATTACCCCAGGCCTTGGCTAATGTTGGACAATGTACAGTGCTTTGATGGAGAAGGTTTCCCAGCATCATCTCACTTTCTGGAACCAGTGGAACAGGGATTGAACAACTGACACCTAAATAAATAAGTCATTATTCTTTTCAATTAAATTGTCCATTAATTGTATTGAATTTTTATTTTAAAAAGTGAAGACATCTTGAAGGCTTAGTCTTATATCTTACTTCCAATTTTTATTCTCCTTTAATAAGGCATGCAATATAAGTTTAACATTACAAAAAAAACAAAACAAAAATCACAATTATGAACAATTTTTTTGTTCTTTTTTTCTTCCATATTTTACCTCACATATGACACTCAACTTTATTATTACAAGCATGCTATGAAATTAATTTGAAAAAAAAAACCCCAAAAAAATTAAAAACTTTTCAAAAATTAAAAAAAAAAAAAAAATCTATATATATAAAATAAAACTGTTAAGTCTCCGTTGTTGTTATGGCATCACACAAAAACAACTGGACGGATTTTGATGAAAC